>JBBGZY010001242.1:952500-1022500 GCA_037952925.1 Lithobates clamitans
TTTTGTACCTATTTTGGTTGTATTATTTTATTATATTTAATACATTATATTTTATTTATTTATTTAGAATTTTTATAAGTATATTAATAATTATATATTCATTTTTTTTTTATATTGCTTGAACCACATGGACTTTTTGGTCACTTTTCAACCTGACTAACTATGTAACTTATTGTTGTTGACCCGTGTGATCATTCTACAACCACAGCCTGTGAGAAGATCATCCTGGTAGGACTGGCTACTACATGTAATATCAGGATGGGATCGCCGTTTAGCGTTGTCCACGTCTTAGGCTGCGTTATATAAGAAGGTGTTTTTTTACATATTGGCTAATCAGAAACAAAAGATTCTCTCTTGGCGTGCTCTCCTCTGTTATTAGGGACGGCTCTCTGAATGCCAAAAACTCACAAAAGTCTTCTGAGTTTTAATGAGATAGACATGATTAATTTCATCCATTGTAAGCAGTGCAGGAGACCCATAGCATCCAATCACCCAGAAAGGTCTACACAGCATGTCATTGCTAGTTGTATTCTGTCTCAGAAATATTTTGTTGGCTGTTTCCCTTTGGATGTAGTACTCACGAAAAGTAGTTTGCAGTATTTGATAATCCAGAGTCGTTGTCCCCCACCCCAACTCTGCAAAGGGTTGGATGGACCCATAGGTTGTGCACGTGCTCTGGTAATGTAAAGGATATTGGATGAGACCTGAAGGCCTGATATATTCAGAGACATGTAGAAAGGCAGCACATGGTGCATTAAGAAGTATTAACTGATCGTATCTCAGCAGACTTCCATTGGAGTCAGCAGGAAGCCAATGGTTAGAGTTGTGTCTATCTTATCTATCTATCTATCTATCTATCTATCTATCTATCTATCTATCTATCTATCTATCTATCTATCTATCTATCTATCTATCTATCTATCTATCTATCTAAGTTGGTGTAGCCTTATCAACAAACACCATGTGAATGTCTATGAATGAGCACCTATCTGTTTCTCCATCCATCTATCCGCTCTCTACTCTCCTCCCCCCTCCCCCCTTTCCAATGTTTCCCATGCACAACCTACACCTCTTTCCCTCGCTCTTTTTCAATATATCTCTCCCCACTCCAGTATCTCCCCTTCCTCTCCCTTCTGTACCTTCTCTCTTTATCATGTCCTTTTCCTCTCTCTTGCTCCTTTCCTCTTCCTTTATCTCTCTCTTACCCCAAGCCTCTCCACATCCCCCTTTCCTCTCTTGTCCACCCCTTTCTCTCATGCTCTCTCTTTAACCCCAACCTCCCCCTTCTATTTCCTTCTGCCTCTGTCTCTCGATCATTTCCTTTCTTTCTCTCTCTCTTTCTCTCTCTCTGTCTCTTTCTCTCACTCAGCTCAAGCATCACTATCAGTCTCAGGTCTCTCTTTCTGTTATGTCCTTTCATGTCTATCTTGCCTCCTCTCTCTTTTTATATTTTTTTCACCTCCCCATCTTGTCCCCCCCCCCTCTTGTGTTTCTTATCTCATTCTGTCTCTCACCCCAAGCCTTTCTTCCCATTTCTCCTTCCACGCCTCTCTGTCATGTCTCTGAATGTCTCTAATCCCTATTTATCCCTCCCATTCCCCTTTCCACGCCTCTCTATCATGTCTTTGCCTGGTCTTCTTTCTCTCTCGCTCTCTACCCCAAGCCTTCCCTCCCATCTCCCCTTCCTCTTCCCTCTCCCCTGTCTTCTCTCTCTATCTCTCTAACCTCAAGCCTTCCCTTCCATCTCCCCCTATACACCTCTCTATCATGTCCTTTCCTCTCTCTGGTCTCATCTCTCTCTCTTACTTCAAGCCTTCCCTTCCATCTCCCCTTCCTCTTCACTCTCCCTTGTCTTCTCTCTCTCTCTCTTTCTAAACTCAAGCCTTGCCTTCCAACTCCCCCTTCATACCTCTTTATCATGTTCTTTTCCTCTCTCTGGTCTCCTCTCTCTCTCTCTTACTTCAAAGCCTCCTCTTCCATCTACCCTTCCTCTTCCCTCACTTTGTCTTCTCTCTCTCTCTCTCTCTCTCTCTTTCTAATCTCAAGCCTTCCATTCTAACTCCCCCTTCACACCTGTCTATCATGTCCTTTCTCTCCCTTGTCTTCTCTCTCTCTCTTTCCCCAAAACTCCCCTTCCATCTACCCTTCCACACCTCTCTATCACGTCCTTTTTCTGTTCCTTGTCTTTTTTTCTTTTTCTTACCCCAAGTCTTCCCTTACATCTCCCCTAAACAACTCTCTATCATGTTCTTTCCCTTTTCTTGTCTCCCCCCCTTCTCTCTTACCCCAAGCCTTCCCTTCCATCTCCCATTCTACACCTCTCTATCATGCTTTACCTTTTTTCTTCTCTTCTCTTCTTCTCTCTTACCCCAAGCCTTCCCTTCCATCCACCTTTCCACATCTTCCCTTCCATCTTCCCTTGACAACTCTCCATCATCTTCATTCCCTTTATCTTGTCTTCCGCCATTCTCTCTTACCCGAAGCCTTCCCTTCCATTTATCTCTTCATCCTCACCTCTCTATGATGTCCTTTTACTATTTTTTTTGTCTTCTCTTTTTCTTACCCCAAGCATTACCTTTTATCTCCCTTGGTACATCTCCATCATGTCCTTTCCCTCTCTCTTGTCTCCCCTCCTGCTATCTTACCCCAAGCCTTCCTTTGATTTCCCCTTCCACACCTCTCAATCATTTTCTTTACCTCTGGCCTACTCTCTCACTCTCTTACCCCAATTCTTCTCTTCTATCTCCCCCTCCACACCTCTGTATCATGTAATTTCCCTCTCGTCATCTTTCCCTCTCCTACCCAAGCCTTCCCTTCCATCTCCCCCTTCACACTTCTCTAAAATGTCCTTTCCTTCTCTCTGGTCTCCTCTCTCTTACTCCAAGCCTTTCATTTCATCTCCCCTTTTACATCACTCTGTCATGTTTTTTCCCTCTTTTTTGTCTCCCCTCCCTCTCTTACCCCATGCCTTCCCTTCCACCTCCTCATCCTCACCTGCCTATGATGTTCTTTTTCTATCGCTTGTGTCCTCTCATACTCTCTTACTCCAAGATTTCCCTTCCATCTCCTTATCCTCACCTCTCTATGGTGTTCTTTTTCTATCTCTTGTCTTCTTTTTCTTACCACATGCCTTCTCTTTTATCACTCCGTGATACCTCCCCATCTGTCCTTTCCCTCTCTTATCTCCTTTCCTTCTAGCCTTCCTTCCATTTCCATTTCCATGCCTCAATTGTTTTCTTTTGTCTCTTTTTTCCTCCCCCTTTCTCTCTCTCTCTCTCTCTCTCTTTTTCTCTCTCTTACCCCAAGCCTTCCCTTCCACCTCCCCCTCCTCAACTCTCTATCATGTCCTTTCCCTCTCTTTGGTTTCCTCTCTAATTTACCCAAAGCATTCCCTTGCATCTCCCCATCCACACCTCTCTGTCTTGTCCTTTCCCTCTCTCTGGTTTTCTCTCTCTTATACCCAAAGCCTTCCCTTGCATCTCCCCATCCACACCTCTCTGTCTTGTCCTTTCCCTCTCTCTAGTTTTCTCTCTCTTATACCCAAAGCCTTCCCTTGCATCTCCCCATCCACACCTCTCTATCATGTCCTTTACCTCCCCCCCCCTGTTACCCCAAGCCTACTTTTCCATCTCCCCCTCCACACCTTTCTATCACATCCCTCTCTTCTCCCTCGTCTCCTGTCTCTTTTGCTCCTCTCTCACTCTCTCCTTCTCTTGGTCTCCTCTCCACCCTCCTCCTCTCTCCCTCCCCACTCTCCATCTCACCTCTGTTTGCACTCTCCTTATCCTCTTTCATTCTTCTTTTTCCTTCCCTTTCATGCTCCTTTTTTTTCTGGTATCATTTACTGTCTCCCTCTGTGACTATTGATTGGAGTTGACTGATATCGGAACTGAACAGAATAATGACTTAGTTGAACTAAGCCAGTCATAGCATTAAGCTGCACTGAGCCCTGTGCTATAGTAAATGCAATGGCGTGGATCTGGCAGACCATGCGGCTGCAGAGCATGATAATAATACACAGAGCTGCCTCATGTAGACTGTTATGGCTGTGCTAATGCCAGGCAAATGTCACACTTTCCGCACGGATAGGGAAATGGAATATGAATTATATTAATAAAAAGAGTAAGTTGTGTGTTGGCGGAACTGCGACATGATTGACAGGTGTGGTGAAGGATAGCGAGGATAAATTGTAGGGACTGTCTCCCAAAACATCCTTCCTTCCCGGTATCAGCACTGTTCACATTGTCACCTGTTGTTCTTCTTCACCGATCTGTTCCTGAATTCATTTTAAGGGCTTAAACTGACTATTTATCAGAGCTCACTGCTTGCTACTACTGAAGAGGAAGGGCTTTAAAAGTAGAGTAAACCCTAACTGGATGCCATTTAGTTATAAATAATTGTCTTTTTTTACTGTTTTTATCCTTTGCTGCATCTCACTACTTCTGTACTCCTGCAGCCCCATTCCAGATACTTCCTCTCTACATGTACTCCAGTGTTGGAATTTGTCAGAGCGTGTCACCTGATGGTCATAACGGTGGACCATGCCTGCGTACTGTTGTAATGGCCACTTGTAGCCTCTATCAGAAGCAGTTGTGATAGGGTGACAACAACTGAGAGACATGGAGAGAGTGTGGTCACCCTATAGCAGAAATTGATTTAACAAGCACCTTCGTGGAAGGATCACCAGGTATTATTTTAATAAAAGTTGATATAAATAATAAAAAGGATTTTTGGAATTACATGAACATGCTATAAGCTTACATTAGATTTTAGTGATTGGGTTTTCATATAATTTAATTGTTTGATGTTTACTGGCTTCTCTCTTCATCCAGAGTGGGAGGGTGGAAATACCATTGAAACGGGTGATACGTTAGAGGTGGGAATGCTATTACGTGGTTTTATGAGGAATAGTCATACTTTGGAGGCTTCTGTGTGCTTTTTGCTTGTTGTGACTCTAATAAATGTGTTTTATTGGAATTTAGAACAATGACTTCATTATCTGCACTATAAACCGGTAGTTTTGGAACCATTAATTGCCACAGGGTTGTTAAAGTTAAGTTTACTAATAGAAATATGGGGATCTCCTCACCTACTTCTAAAAGGTCTAGTTAACTAGGCGTTAAGCTGATCCTCTGGATTTACTACTTATATACAGTATATTTATATCACTATACTGTATATGCCAAGTACATTTATCAGAAAAGTCAGAGTAGAGTTATAAATAGTGTGTCTACTTATCTACTGTATACACCTGTTTTTGGTTCAGAGACTCCAGGTATTGAAGCAAGCGGTCATCCTCCTTGTACTGCTTAGCAATGGTAGTTTGCAATGTTTAGTGATGGTTTATTTTAACACTTGCTAAAAGAACTTTAATAATTACTATAGAGTAGCGATTATCAACTTACAAGGTATAAAGGGCCTCAGTTTTGGCCCCTGACATCACCAAGAGGCCACAAAAATGTTTAATATATTTATCTTTTGGTGCATTGTATATATTTGATTTCAATTTACAAATACTGTACTGGTGACCCCACAATAGGGATAAAACTTTTTCGCAGAGGAGAGTTTAATAAGACTCGAGGCCACTCATTACAATTAGAAGAAAAGAGGTTTAACCTTAAACTACGTAGAGGGTTATTTACTGTAAGAGCGGTAAGGATGTGGAATTCCCTTCCACAGGCGGTGGTCTCAGCGGGGAGCATTGATAGCTTCAAGAAACTATTAGATAATCACCTGAATGACCGCAACATACAGGGATATACAATGTAATACTGACACATAATCACACACATAGGTTGGACTTGATGGACGTGTGTCTTTTTTCAACCTCACCTACTGTAACTATGTAACTATATATGTGTACAGATTACTGTCGGTCAATGTGGACATACTACAGAAGATGGCCAGAGACTTTGGGCTTACTACAGGGGATGGTCATAGATTACAGACACACTACAGGGATGGTCAGAGGCTTTGGACACAGTACAGGAGATGGTCAGATACTGTGTATACACTGCTGTGGACACAATACAGGAGATAGAGGCTGTAGACACACTATTGAATATGGTCTGAGGCTATAGACACACTATTGGAGATGATCAGAGGCTATAGACACACCACGGGATGTGATCAGAGGCCTAGGACACACTATAGGAGCTGGTCAGAGACTGGGGATACATTGCATTAGATAATTAGAGGCTGTGAAGACACTATAGGAGATGGACAGATGCTTTGGACACACTAAAGGAGATGGTATGGTGCGGAACACAGCTCAGGAGATAATTAGGGGCCGTCGCCATACTTCAGGAGATGGTCAGAGCCTGTGGTCACACTATAGAAGATGGATAGAGACTGTGGTCACACTACAGGAGATGGATAGAGACTGTGGTCACCCTACAGGAGATGGTCAGAGACTTGGACACACTAGAGGAGATGGATAGAGACTGTGGTCACACTACAGGATATGGTCCGAAACTGTGTCCACACTACAGGAGATGGATAGAGACTGTGATCACGCTACATGAAATGGATAGAGACTGTGGCCACACTACAGGAGATGGATAGAGACTGTGACCACACTACAGGAGATGGATAGAGACTGTGATCACGCTACATGAAATGGATAGAGACTGTGACCACACTACAGGAGATGGATAGAGACTGTGGTCACACTACAGGAGATAATCAGAGACTGTGGTCACACTACAGGAGATGGTCAAAGACTGTGAACACACCACAACAGAAAATCAGAGGCTACAGGAGATGGTCAAAGACTCGGGACACACTACAAAAGATCATCAGAGGTTGTAGACTCACCACAGGAGAAGGCCAGAGACTGTGGACATACTACAGGAGAAGGTCAAAGACTGCAAACATCCTACAGGTGTGGTTAGTTACATGCTACAAGAGACAGAGACTGAGTATATGTTACATGAGACTGCTTTAGATCACTGTCGTTACAGTCCCTTAGTCCCTTTAGTAATCAGTGCTCACACTACTGACTGCTGGGATCTTAAGGGCAGCACAACAAGTACTAAAGGCTCACATGCAACCCTCAGCCACAGGTTGGGTTATAGAGAGTCCATTGGTTTCTACCAGTCACCCTTGACTCATAGACTTTAGTGAGGTGTAGAAATCTGGGGTTGGGGTAACCAATGCAGGAGCCTGTGATTTGCACCCACAATGCTCTATGGTCTAGAATGCAAAAATGTATTAATGTGGGTTCATATATTCTCTTTTTTTCAAAGGTGTACTTTAGGGGAGATTTGCCAAAACCTTTGAACTCAGAATCTGGTGCAGCTGTGCATGGCAGCCAATCAGCTTCAAACTTCAGCTTGTTCAATTAAGCTTTGGCAATAAAACCTGGAAGCTGATTCATTTCTATGCAGAGCTGCTCCAGATTTTGCACGCTCTAGTTTTAGTAAATAACCCCCTATGCCTTTAAGTCAGAGTCTTTGAGATGTACAGACAAAAAACATTTAAAGACTACAGCTTCTCTTTAATAGAGTGAATCTTTTTCTTCCGAACAGAGCACACAGGAACAAAAAGCAAACTTCAGCAAATTTGTTTTTAACATTGCATATTTATAACTGAATTTTATGTTTTGCCCGAAGTTCTAATATAAACAAGCCTGATTATGTAACTCCTCCATTTGCTTCAAATATGTACATTGTGTATTTCTCTTGTCTTACAGAGGTATTATAATCTTTTTAATGTGTGTATATGTATGTATATATATATATATATATATATATATATATATATATATATACGCAGTACACACAGCTGTAACATTATAACCACTCACAGGTTAAGTGAATAACATTGATTATCTTGTTCCAATGGCATCTGAAGGTGGCTGGTATATAATAGACAACAAGTGAACATGTTGTCCCTGAAGTTAACGTGTTAAAAGCATGAAAAACAAACAAACATAAGGATTTGAATGATTTTAATAAGGGTCACTTTGTAATAGCTAGATGACTGGGTCAGAGCTACTCTAAAAATGCAGATCTTGCAGGATGTTCCCTGTCTGCAGTGGTCAGGACTGACCAAAAATGGTCCAAGGAAGGAAAACTGGGCAAACTGGCGACAGCGTCATGAGTGGCTAAAGCTCATTGATGCACATAGGGAGTGAAGGCTGTCCTGTGTAGTCCCATCCAATAGAAGAGATACTGTAGATAAAATTGCTGAAAAAGTTAATGCGGGTTCTGATAGAAAGGTGGCAGAACACACAATGAATTGCAGTTTGTTGTGTATGGGGCTGACCTGTGGCTATGCAGTGTGTGTGTATATATATATATATATATATATATATATATATATATATATATATATATATACACACACACACACACACTGTATACACATGTACGCAGGGCTTTCTTCTCAGTGTTCTCGGGTGTGCAGTGTGCATAGTTCAGGGGTGCTCAGTGTTCAGGGGTGTGCAGTGTACAGAGTGGAGAGTTTGGGGTGCAGTGTTCAGGGATGTGCAGTGTACATAGTCCAGGGGTGTGCAGTGTACAGAATGCGGATTTCGGGGGTGCGCAGTGTACAGAGTGTGTAGTTCAGGGGTACACAGTGTACAGAGTGTGTAGTTCAGGGGTTCACAGTGTACAGAGTGTGGATTTCATGGGTGCGCAGTGTACAGAGTGCGGAGTTTAGGGGTGTGCAGTGTACAGAGTGCGGAGTTTAGGGGTGCGAAGTGTACAGAGTGCAGAGTTTGGGGGTGAGCAGTGTACAGAGTGTGGAGTTTGGGGGTGAGCAGTGTACAGAGTGCGGAGTTTGGGGGTGCGCAGTGTACAGAGTGCGAAGTTTAGGGGTGAGCAGTGTACAGAGTGCAGAGTCCAGGGGTGCACATTGTACAGAGTGCAGCGTTTAGGGGTCCGCAGTGTACAGAGTTCAGGGTTTAGGTGTGTGCAGTGTACAGAGTGCAGAGTTCAGCTGTGCTCAGTGTACAGAGTGCGGGGTTCGGGGTGTGCAGAGTTCAGTGGTGCACGGTGTAGAGAATGCTGAGTTTAGGGGTGTGCAGTGTACAGAATGCAGGGTTTGGGGGTGCGCAGTGTACAGAGTGTGGAGTTTAGGGGTGCGCAGTGTACAGAGTGCAGAGTTTTGGGGGTGCGCAGTGTATAGAGTGCAAAGTCCAGGGGTGCACAGTGTACAGAGTGCAGGGTTCAGTTGTGCGCAGTGTACAGAGTGCAGGGTTCAGGTGTGCGCAGAGTGCAGAGTTCAGCTGTGCTCAGTGTACAGAGTGCGGGGTTCGGGGGTGCGCAGTGTTCAGGGGTGTGCAGAGTTCAGTGGTGCGCAGTGTACAGAATGCTGAGTTCAGTGGTGCGCAGTATACAGAATGCTGAGTTTAGGGGTGTGCAGTGTACAGAATGTGGAGTTTGGGGGCGCGCAGTGTACAGAATGCTGAGTTTAGGGGTGTGCAGTGTACAGAATGCGGAGTTTGGGGGTGCGCAGTGTACAGAGTGCAGAGTTCAGAGCTGAACAGTTTACAGAGTTCAGGGGTGTGCAGTGGTACCGCCTTCAACCCCCACATCCTCGGCTGCATTGGCATCCCAATCCTAGCACAAGCCCCCCATCCACTGTAAATCCTCTTTCCCCCCTCCACCTAGCTGTACAACTGCCACCAAAAAATACCCCCCCCTCCCAACACAGACTTAAGATACACCATGGCTTGATGGGGGGCAGGGGATACTCTTTCCCCCAAGCACCTCCGAAGGGTCTGTGATCAGGCAGGTAAGAGCAGAGGAGGAGCTTAGTGGAAGCAGCTTCCTCGGCTCTTTTACCCCAGTATGACAGTCAGCGGTCAGCGGGGAGAGGTGCAGTGGAAGCCAGCAATTGCAGAAGGGCAATGCCTGGATGCCCTGAACTAGCAAAGCCATCGGCGCCTCCTGTATATCACACCGTACAGTACCAGGAGATGGGGGGGGTTTGGTGCAGCCACTCAGAGGACCGCTGTCACTTCTAAATACAGAAGCTGGGCTTCTAAATTCTAAAGTGACAGCAGTCCTCGGAGTGGAAAGCACAGAACTAGCGTCACAGCCCTGTGTCCATGGGGTGATTAGGGTGTGCCCAGGCACACCCCGTGCTCACGCCTATGGCGCCCATGCTGACCCGTATCCACATCCAAAAGCTTCTACAATGGGCGCATGAGTATCAGAACTGGACCACGGAGCCATGAAAGTGGGTGGCATGATCTGATGAATTATGTTTTGCTTTTACATCAAGTGGATGGCTGGGTGAGTGTGGGTTGCTTATCATCTCCTATGGCACCAAGATTCACTAAGGAAAGAAGGAAAACTAGCGGAAGGCAGTAATCTGCTACTGACAGCTTGGTGCCAAATACCACAGCATACCTTCAGAGCCTTCAAAGAACCACTTTAAAGTAGAATTATATATTTCATTTGACTTTAAATAGTTCATTAGAGCCACCTTGTCCCAAACAAACTACGCTATTCCCATTATATAATGATGTGTGCTGTAATATACTTTTGTAGTATTAGCTACATACAGTAAGCTGTCTGTGTTCAGTAGACTGGGAAACACCAAAGCTTCTAAATTTGGTCTGGCCAAGAAGGCTGTTTTCCCCTGGACATGGAGGGGTTTTTGAATTATAATGATTATGAAATTATCTTTGCTTTGAAACATGCTTGCGTCCCTATGCAGCTGTAATTATTCATGTATTCAGGGAATACATTGTGTTCTGGGGAATTTTTGCTTCAATTATCGGGTTGATTGTCAAATGATTGAGAAGTGTATAACACGGGCCTGTTTGCTTTAAATCTCATTATCGCCTGCTCTGTGAACTCTTGTGAATACACTCCAAATCTTCTTCCTATTAGTAACAGTTATTGGTTTAAATTAGCTGCGTTGGTGTTCTGTAAGGTTGGTTCTACAGTTTTAAGGCCTACTAGCTATTTGCAGCGTTAATAATGCTCTATGAAGTATGTTCTACTTACCAGTGGTCTCCAAACTGCGGCCCAGGGGCCAGATGTGGCCCTTTGCTTGCCTTAATCTGGGCCTTAGGGTACTATTCCACCAACTGAAACCAATCATGGGGCACCATTCCCCCTACTGAAACCATCAATGGGTTACTATTCCCATTGAATCCGATGATGGGGCACTGATGCCGGGGCTTTCTCTACTCCCACTGGTCACAGTCCGCCCCCCCCTAAAGCCTGAAGGACACTAAACTGACCCTTTGCTTGGAAAATTTGGAGACACCTGGTCTAGACCAGTCTTTCCCAACCCTTTTACCACAAAGGACCACCTCAGATAGTTTTTTATGTCTCAGGGAACACCCCTACTAAAAAATATAGCTACAGATTATGATACCTTAATGCCCTATACATTGGTGTACGGTGTTGGCAGCAGATCAATCACACTGCTGTCTTCCCAAAAAAAACCCTAGCAACCTCCGGAGGAACCCCAGTTCTCCACAGAACTCTTGTTGAAAAACTGGTCTACACATAAATCAGCTCCTTTTTTTTATTGGAAATAAAAATCCCTTTTATTATTGGAACCCTATCCCTCTTTCCCACATTCTCCACAATTGTCTTACAGTGCTGTTAAAAAGTATTTGCCATCCTGACTTTTTTTTTTTTTTGCATATTTGTCACACTTAAATGATTCAGATCGTCAAACAAATTTTAATATTACACAAAGATAGCTTGAGTAAGCTGTCCAAACATGCATGGTCATATGTGAAAAACCAAATCATGAATGAACTGTGATTACCACAAATTTTGGAAAGCTGAGTTAAATTTCACTTGCCACACCCAGGCCTGATTACTGACAGACCCATTAAATCAAGAAAACACTGTCCGGAAAGGGTTTCAAAGCCATTTCTAAGGCTTTGGGACTCCAGTGAACCACAGTGAGAGCCATTATCCACAAACGGAGAAAACTTGAAACAGTGGTCGGGCTATCAAAATCACTCAAAGTGCACAATGACGACTCCAGGAGGTCATAAAAGAACCCAGAAGAACATCTAAAGAACTGAAGGCCTCACTTGCCTCATTTGAGGTCATTGTTTATGATTCAACAATAAGAAAGAGACTGGGCAAAAATGACATCCATGGAAGAGTTCCAAGGTGAAAGCCACTGCTGACCAAAAAAGAACACAAAGGCTCATCTCACATTTGGCAAAAGACATCTTGATTATCCCCAAGACTTTTGGGCGAATATTCTTTGGACTGATGAGACAAAAGTTGAACTTTTTAAAAGGTGTGCGTCCTGTAAAAACTGGTGTAAAACGAAGACAGCATTTCATAAAAAGAACATCATACCAACAGTCACACATGGTGGTGGTAGTGTGATGGTCTAGGGCTCCTTTGCATGGATACATGAATTCTGCTCTCTACCAGAAAATCCTGAAGGAGAATGTCTGGTCATTAGTTTCTGACCTCAAGCTCAAGCACACTTGGGTTATGCAGCAGGACAATGATCTGAAACACACCAGCAAGTCCACCTCTGAATGGCTCAAAAAAAACCCCCAAAAATTAAGGTTTTGGAATATCCTAGTTAAAGTATGGACTTACATCCAATTAAGATGCTGTGGCCCTACTTTAAATAGGCTGTTCATGCTCGAAAACCCTCTAATGTGGCTGAATTAAAACAATTCTGCAAAGAAGAGTCGGCCAAAATTGCTCCACAGCGATGTGAAAGACTCATTGCCATTTATAGCAAATGTGTGATTGCAGTTGTTGCTGCCAAGGGTGGAACAACCAGTTATTAGGTTTAGGGGGCAATTACTTTTTCACACAGGGCCAGGCAGGTTTGGACAGCTCTTTTCCCCTAAAGCGGTAGTAGACTCTTTATAAAAAAAACAAAAAAAAAAGTTTCTCCCCGCAAAGCAATATCATAGTGTGCTAATATGCACTGCATACTGGCACATTATGCAAGACTTCCCTTAAAACGAAGCCTTCCAGCAGCATGCTATCACCATTGCAGAGGTTTCCATCTTTACCTGCTCTTCCTTCCAGGTTCATGGGCTGCGGCCGCTTGATTGGCCGAACTGCAATGGCGTCACTTCTGCGCACACGTGTGGGAGTCTCGGCTGCGGCACACAGCTCTGAAGAAACGGCATGGGCATGCCGTTCCTTTGTGAGCGCATGCGCAGGTGACGTCACCGGCTGGGCTCGCCAGAATATCTCCTAAATGGTGCATGTTTAGGAGATATTCACTTTTCCTACATGTAAGCTTTATTATGAGCTTACCTGTGCGTAAGAATAAAAAAGCGAGAGTTTACTACCACTTTAACCACTTGCCCACCGTTAGCTGTCAAATGACTTCCTGGGCTTTAAGTTCAGCCAGCGATTCTCTCAAAAGTAAAAGCAATCTTAGCAGCTATTTAGCCGTTTGATTGCTTTTACAGGCAGCAGGAGGGGACCCCCCCGCCATCCTCCGGTGCTTCTCCAGTCTCTCCTGTGTGATCAGAGATCCGGAGAATGACCCCGCTTCTGACGTGGTTTACCATAGAGCTGACCACGGTCCAGATGGTCCCCAGCCATCTCTATGACCCTCGGAGGCCAGAAGATGTAAACACTGCCTTTTTTTTTTTTTGCTGGCAAACCTGAGATCTTTTTTTTTTTTTTTAATCTCAGGCTTTCCATAAATTTACCCCACATCTTGCCATAAAGACCACCTGTCATGCCCTAGTCCTATTACGAGGAATGTTTACATTAGGCATGTGCAATTCGTTTCGTTCCAAATTCGTTCTTTAACCACTTCAATACCAGGCACTTAGACACCTTCCCGCCCAGCCCAATTTTCACCTTTCAGCGCTGTTGCAATTTGAATGACAATTGCGCGGTCATGCTACACTGTGCCCAAACAATTTTTTTATCATTTTGTTCCCACAAATAGAGCTTTCTTTTGGTGGTATTTGATCACCTCTGCGGTTTTTATTTTTTGCGCAACAAATAAAAAAAGACCAAAAATTTCGAAAAAAAACAAGTTTTTCTTTGTTTCTGTTAAATTTTTTTGTAAATAAGTACGCTTTCTCCTTCAATAATGGGCACTAACATAGCTGCACTGATGGGCACTGATACGGCGGCACTGATGGGCACCGATGAGGTGGCACCAATGAGGTGGCACTGATGAGGTGGCACTAACGGGCACTGATGATGGGCACTGATAGGCGGCACTGATGGGCACTGATAGGTGGCACTGATGGGCACTGATAGGTGGCACTGGTATGCGGCACTGATGGGCACTCATAGGTGGCACCGATGGGCACACAGGCGGCACTGATGGGCACTCGTAGGTGGCATTGATTGGCATATATGGGTGGCACTGATGGGTACTTGTGTGGCACTGATGGGCACTGATAGGTGGGCACTGATAGGTGGGCACTGATGGGCACAGATAGGTGGGCACTGATGGGCACAGATGGGCACTGACAGGTGGCACCGATGGGCAATGACTGGTGGCATAGATGGGCAATGACTGGTGGCACAGATGGGCAATGTCAGGTGGCACTGATATATCACTGCTGGGCATATTGTCATACTAGTGCCAATCAGTGCCCATTTGTGGGCACTGATTGGCACAGATTGGGCACATGTGGATGGCCATGGGGCACATACCTGGCCATCCACGTTGCCCCTTCCCTGGTGGTCCTAGTGGCATCCCTGGTAGTCCAGTGGGGTGATCTGCGGGGGGGCTGCGCTGATAAACAATCAGCGCAGACCCCCCCTGCCAGGAGAGCCGCCGATCGGCTCTCCTCTACTTGCGTCTGTCAGACGCTAGTGAGGAAGAGCCGATCAACGGCTCTTCCTATTGACAGCGTGATCAGCCGTGATTGGACACGGCTGATCACGTGGTAAAGAGCCTCCGCCGGAGGCTTTTTACCAAGATCAGTGTAGCGGTGTGTCAGAATGACACACCGCTCCACCGATCGCCGCGATGCGCGCCCCCGGGGGCGCGCTGCGGCATGTTATCCTGCTGGACGTCATATGACGCCCAGTCAGGATAACACAACCACTTCCCGGACGTCAATCCGCCACAGGGCGGGCGGGAAGTGGTTAACGAATTTCGACAAATTCGTTAATTTGGGAATATCCCGAAATAAATTCGATAAAGTTGGGCATTCGTAAATTCGTACATTCGTACATTCGCAATTTACGAATGTACATTCCTACATTCGTACATTCGTACATTAGTAAATTAGTGAATTTTTAAATTTGTAAATTCGAAAATTCGGAAATCTGAAATAATAGTTAACTAATAATAACTTAACTATTAGTAATTACTAGTAACTTTTAAATTATAGGTATTGCAATTTCCTTTCAAATTTGGCTGTTAGTGAACGTAACACATACAAATTTATCCGAATTTATGAATGATCCGAAAAAACAGAATGGAACGTAATGAATTAATAATAATAAATAACAATAATAATAATAATAACAACGTTTTATTATTATTATTAATTTGTTCCGTTCCATTTGTTTAGATGCAGCATTCATTTTGGATAATTCGTAACTTCGGATAAATTCGTATTTGTTCCGTTCACTGACAGTCAAATTTGAAAGGAAATTACAATACCTATAATTTAATAGTTAGTTACTATTTCAGATTTTTGAATTTTCGGGTTTTTTGATTTTCAAGCTTCGAATGTACAAATTTCCGAATTTTCTAATTTACGAATGTACGCATTTACAAATGTACAAATGTAAAAATGTACGAATGTACAAATGAACGAATGTAAGAATGAACGAATGTACGAATGAACGCATTTATGAATTTACGAATGAACGAATTTACGAATCGCGATCATAACGAATGACCCAAAAAACGAAAAAAATAATAAACTAATGAAACGAAAAGGAAAATGAACGAATTTTTTGGCTGCGCACATGTCTAGTTTACATTCTTTGTAATAGGAATAAAAGTGATAAAAATAAAAATAAAGGGAAAGTGTAAAAAGTAAAAAAATAAAATAAACAATTTTTTTTATTTTATAAAGCACCCATGTGCCATTGTGCTCACACGCAGAAGCGAACGCATATATTGGTCGCGCCCTTATATGTAAACGGCATTCAAAGCACACATGTGAGGTATCGCCACGAAGGTTAGAGCGAGAGCAACAATTCTAGCGCAAGACCTCCTCTGTAACTCTAAAGGGGTAACCTGTAAAAATGTTTAAAGTGTTGCCTATGGAGATTTTTAAGGATCGTAGTTTGTCGCCATTTCACAAGCGTGCGCAATTTTATAGCGTCACATGTTAGGTATTTATTTACTCGGTGTAACATCATCTTTCACAATATACAATAAAATTGGAATAAATATTTTGTTTTTTGGGGTTTTTTTCTATTATTATTCATGAAAGTGTTTTTTTTTTCAAAAAAGATATATACTGGTAGATATATATATATATAATGTTTGGGGGTTCTAAGTCATTTTCTAGCTAAAAAACACAGATTTTTACATGTAAGTGAGGAATGTCAGAATTGGCACGGTTGGCAAGTCATTTAAAAACTGAATTTTGTATTTACTCGGGTTATCTTTGTGTAATATTAAGATTTTTTGATCTGAATCATTTATGTGTGACAAATACTGTATGCAAAAAAAATCAGGAAGGGGGTAAATAATTTTTCACAGCACAGTACGTATGTAAGGTCTGGAACTGTACAAAGTACCTATTTGCTGTGTTAATATTGCTCAATGAAGGGATTTTAACATGCCACTGATCACCAATGGTCGTGGGATTGATTGATTTTTTTTTTTAAATACCTCTGACCACCAATGCCTGAACATGGAGGATACTCTCAGTTATCAAGTCTAATGCCCCGTACACACGATCGGACTTTCCGACAACAAATGTTGGATGTGAGCTTGTTGGCGGAAAGTCTGACCGTGTGTATGCTCCATCCAACATTTGTTGTCGGACTTTCCACTAACAAATATTGGATAGCAGGTTCTCAAATTTTCCGCCAACAAATGTTTGTTGTCGGAAAGTCTGATTGTGTGTACACAAGTCCGTCGCACAAAAGTCCACGCATGCTCGGAATCAAGTACAAGCCGGAAGCGCTCGCTCTTGCAAAACTAGCGTTCGTAATGGAGATATCACGTACGTCTTGTACGTCACTACGTTCATAATTGTTGGCCAACGTTTGTGTGACCGTGTGTATGCAAGACAAGTTGGAGCCAACACCCTTCGGACAAAATTCCACGGTTTTGTTGTCGGAAAGTCCGATCGTGAGTACGGGGCATCCACAGCTGATGGTACATTAGTATGATCAGTAGGATATAGAGAGCTTTAAATAAAAGAATAAATAAATGGTGGTTTCTTATCAGGAAAGTAAACTAATAATAATAGCCAAAAAATAATAATAATAATAAAAGGCAAAAAAAAAAGAAACACAGAAAGTGAAAATTGTAGTGTCCCCGTACAATGCTGGTCAATATAGGCAGCAGATCATACTGCCACTGTTCTCTTCTCAAGGAACCCCAAGAAACCTCTGGAGGAACCCCAAGAAACCTCTGGAGGAACCATGGTTCTCTGCATCACCTGAGGTCAGTCACTTCACTGGGTATATGTAAAGGGTTTACAACTACTTTGACCCATTGAATAGCAGGATGTTTACAAACATACCTTGGTAGACAAGGGGATAATGAGGGATTCAGCGTGTTTTTAAGGTACCCGGTGCTGCAGGTTTATCCAGAGTATCCTATAAATTTCCTAAACCCACTAGGCCTAATATTCCAGTTTAATTTGCAGGAGTGATTGGGGGTTCTCCTGGGAAGGTTAGTCAGCTATGTAATTAAAACGAGAACAAGATCCTGATATAATATTAATTGGTTAGGCAAGTGCATGTCACCAGGAGAGACAAACGGTGAACATTTCATTTTGTATAGTAAGTGAAATCGTTTGTCACTGACTGAGAATTTTATCTGTCTGACTCCTTCATGTAGAGAGTGAAAGTCATAGAACGGAAGTTGCTTTTACTGAAATAGACGGGAAAAGGTTTGCAGGTTATACAGGATTGTACAATGTGAATAGTTTCTGCACAATTACCAGAACAGCGGTGCAGCGTAATGCTGGTTTTACACAGGCATTTTATTTTTTGTTCAGTTCAGTCACGTTTTTGTTTTGTAAAAAAAACAGATCAAAAATGTATACAGATGTAAAAAAAAGAAAAAAAAAATTTTATTTTTTACATTCATATCCACTGACATCCATTTTTTACAAAAAAAAAGTGACTGAACTGAACTTTAAACACTATATATAGCTGGTTGCTAAGGAGGGGGCGGGAAGCCGGCTGCCGCGTCCTCAACCGATGAGTCGTCAGCTGTCAGCGGGGTTCCCGGGCCTGGGCCCCCCCCCCCCAGGTCCATAGCAGGCCCTTCAGGTCTCGTATGGATTCAGAGGGGACCCCCCACGCCAAAATGTAAAAAAAAAAAAAAAAATGGCGTGGGGTCCCCCCCAAAATCCATCCCGGCAATTTTTTTTTCTTTTACAATCAGCTGACAGCTGATGACTCATCGGTTGGTAAAGACGCGGGAAACGGCTTCCCGGCCCTCTACTTAGCAACCAGCTATATACAGTGTGTTTAATGAGGGGAAAAAAAGGGAGTTTAACCCTTTCATGACTAATCCTATTTCTGACATTTGGTGTTTACAAGTTACAAGAAGTTACTTAGAACCCCCAAACATTATGTATATTTTTTTAGCAAAGAATCTAGAGACTAAAATGGTGATTGTTGCAATATTTTATGTCACACGGTATTTGTGCAGCGGATCTTTTAAACGCAACTTTTTGGGAAAAAAAAAAACTTTCATGAATTTTAAAAAAACAAAACAGTAAAGTTAGCCAATTTTTTTTTTATAATGTGAAAGATGAATGTTACGCTGAGTAAAAAGATACCAAACATGTCATGCTTTAAAATTGCACACACACTCGTGGAATGGCGACAAACTACGGTACCTAAAAATCTCCATAGGTGACATTTAAAAAAAAAAAATAACGGTTACCAGGTTAGAGTTATAGAGGGGGTCTAGGGCTAGAATTATTGCTCTCGCTCTGACGATCGCGGCGATACCTCACATGTGTGATTTGGACACCAATTACATATGCTGGTGTGACTTCTGTATGCGTTTTCAATGATGGCGGATCAATGACCGGGTGGGTTGGGAAGCCTGGTAAGAGTGGCGGAAGGCAGCGGAGGGGGGGGATGTCCACTCCTGCTCCTCCTGTATAACAACAGAGCAACTTTTAGCCGCATCGGTTGTTATCCCTGGATAGCCGATCGCCGGCTCTAAAAAACAGTACCCGGATGATGCCTGCAGCTGCGGGCATCATCCCGGTATAACCCCCAAAAGTCGAGGCCGTGTATCTGCATACGCTCGGCGGCAAGGGCTTAAAAACAGATGTCAGCGATTAGATCGTTTAAAACCCGTTTTTCGTCCATTCTATTGGATGAGATGTGGTGAGTGTGGAGGCCATTGGAGTACAGGGACCTCATTGTCCAGTGGTGAGATGATTGGAGCTTTGTGACATGGTGCATTATCCTGCTGGAAGGAGCCATCAGAAGATGGGGACACTGTAGTCATAAAGGGATGGACATGGTCAGCAAAAATACTCAGGTAGGACGTGGTGTTTAAACGATGCTCAGTTGGTACTAAGGGGCCCAAAGTGTGCCAAGAACATATCCCCCACACCATTACACCACCACCACCAGCCTGAACCGGTGATACAAGGCAGGATGGATCCATGCTTTCATGTTGTTTATGCCAAATTCTGACCCTACCATCTGAATGTCGCAGCTGAAATTGAGACTCACCAGACCAGGCAAAGTTTTTCCAATCTTCTAATGTCCAATTTCGGTGAGGCTGTGCGAATTGTATCCTCAGTTTCCTGTTCTTAGCTGACAGAAGTGGCACGCGGTGTGGCCTTCTGCTGCTGTAGCCCATCTGCTTCAAGGTTCGATGCGTTGTGCATTCAGAGATGGTATTTTGCATACCTTGGTTGTAACGAGTGGTTATTTGAGTTACTGTTGCCTTTCTATCATCTCAAACCAGTCTGCCCATTCTCCTCTGACCTCAGACACCAACAAGGCATTTTCCTCCACACAACTTCAGCTCACTGGATATTTTCTCTTTTTCGGACCATTCTCTGTAATCCCGAGAGATGGTTTGTGTGTGAAAATCCCAGCAGATCAGCAGTTTTTGAAATACGCAGACCAGCCCATCTGGCACCAACAACCATGCCAGGTTCAAAGTCACTTAAATCCCCTTTCTTCCCCATTCTGATGTTCGGTTTGAACTTCAGGAAGTCGTCTTCACCACCTCTAGATGCCTAAATGCATTGAGTTGCTGCCATGTGATCAGCTGATTAGCAATTTGTGTTACCAGGTAGTTGAACAGGTGTACCAAATAAAGTGGCCAGCGAGTGTATACAATAAGGCTCTGTTTTCACTACTGCGAGTTGTTGTGCGACTTGACACCTGTGAAGTCGCATGACACGTCAAAACCCATGTATTTCAATGGTCTAATTGGTGCGACTCAAGTTGCAGCGACTCCAAAAAAGATTTTTGCATGTGTTCGACTTCAGTGCGACTTGTTCTCACATGATTCTCAGCGGTCACATGACATCGCATCAAAAATC
The DNA here is from genome assembly GCA_037952925.1 of Lithobates clamitans. NCBI lineage: Eukaryota > Metazoa > Chordata > Amphibia > Anura > Ranidae > Lithobates > Lithobates clamitans. The sequence goes on from JBBGZY010001242.1 coordinate 973,118, forward strand.
ACATTGTTAAGTCGCACTGTAAATCGTGCGACTTTGGGGTCGCAATAGTGGAAACCTAGCCTAAATATAGTGTCCATTCAGTAAAAAAAACATAATCTGTCCACCGTATTTTACAAAGTTGTCCACTCTGTGTTCATATCCAATGGGGAACAAAAAATCAGTATAGAAGAACCCCATGAGTGTAGATGTTCATTCTTACCATTCCTATAAGTGAAGAAGAAAACCACCTTGTGTAGTCCCACTTGCTTGGACTGACACTTACCTCTATATATGACCTATACTAATTTACGAGGGCTGTACCTAAAGTATTTCAAATTGGGTATTGATTTTTTTTATTAATCTACATTGGTAGTTCAAATTTCACATGTTCTAGAGTAACTTTAATAATGTTTGGAAAGGTTTTTTTTGGATAGATGGAAGGAACCAGGCTGAAGAGGAAGACCAGCTACTAGATGGTTGGACACATTGACTATAACTGTGGAGATGACACTAGAAGATCTCACTAGACTAGCACAAAACCAACTTTTCTTAAAGGGGTTGTAAAGGTAATTTTTTTTTTTTTTTTAAATAACAAACATGTTATACTTACCTTCACTGTGCAGCTCGTTCTGCACAGAGTGGCCCCGAACCTGGTCTTCTGGGGTCCCTCGGCGGCTGTTTTAGCTCCTCCCCGCAAGCATTTACCACCTTAATGCGAGCTCCCTCGCATGGTGGTGAGTGCTTGCGGGCGCGCTCCCGTGATACAGCCGGTGGCTATAGCCGCTCGCTGTATCACTCGGCCCCGCCCCCCGGCGCGCCGCGTCATCGGATGTGATTGACAGCAGCGCGAGCCAATGGCTGCGCTGCTTTCAATCCATCCACTGCAGCCAATCAGCGACCAGGCTGAGCTGCAATGAAGATGACGAGGACGAGCAGCAAAGATTCGAGGCGTCAGGTAAGTAAAACGGGGGGGCTGGGGGCGGCGGTACTGTCAAAAGTTTTTTTCACCTTAATGCATAGAATGCATTAAGGTGAAAAAATTTTTACCTTTACAACCCCTTTAAGATCTCTCATTCATCAAGTTGCTAGGACTAACTCTCTTTCTTTTTCATTGAAGGTAAATAATGGATTTTAAGCAGAGGCAACCTGCACCATTGAGTTATTGACAAAGGAGGGGTGCAGGATGCTGGTTTCACCTTCTTTAAACCTCTCCATCCATCTGTGCATATTGCTCTTGTCAATGGCTTCATCTCTGGAAACATTCTGTAGCCTTCTGTGCATTTCAGACAGTCGGCACCCCTCCTTCATCAAGAACTCAATGACGGCACGTTGCTTCTGCTTGGAATCTATTATTTACCTGCAATCAAAAAGAAGAAGAAATAGAGTTAGTGTAGAGCAGAGGTCTCCCAACTTTCTAAACAAAGGACCGGTTTACTGTCCCTCAGACTTTAGAGGGGCCGGACTCTGGCCAGTGGAAGAAGAAAATGTCTTTCCATCAATAGGAGTAAACATGACCCCATCTTTGGTATTAGGGAGAGATTTAGTGGCCCAATGTTGGTGTTAATGGGAGGAATAGTGGCACATTGTTGGGGTCAGTGGGAGGAATAGTGCCCCATCATTAGTTTCAGTGTGAGGAATACTGGCCCAATGTTGGGGTCAGCGGCAGAAATGATGCCTCATTGTTGGTGTCAGTGGGGGGAATAGTGCCTTGTATTTAAAAGGAAGAATAGTGCCCCAAGGACCAGATTAAGATTACAAATTTGCCACTAGACATGTGCAGGATGAAAAAATTTGTTTCGTTTCGATTCGTTATTTAACTAAATTCGTTTAGTTAAATTCGTTGCATTCGTTACATTCGTTTTCGGAATTCATTTCGTTTCGTATTCGAAAAAATTCGACCGCATTCGAAAAAATTCGACTGTATTCGAAAAAAACTATCAAATTCGAAAAAATTCTACCACATTCGAAAAAAACTGTCAAATTCGAAAAAATTCTACCACATTCGAAAAAAACTGTCAAATTCGAAAAAATTCTACCACATTCGAAAAAAACATTAACTGAATTTGAAAAAGTAAACTATATATAACGATTTTGCAAAATTTGAAATTCGTATAGAATGAAATCGAATTCCAATAGAAAAGATTAGGATAGAATAGAAAGTATAAAATAGCATAGAAAAACAATAGAACAGAATAGAAAAAAAATATAATATATTGTATTCTAATCTTTTCTATTCGAATTCATTCTGTACCAAATTCCAATTTTGGAAGATGGTTTTATATATATATATATATATATATATATATATATATATATATATTTTTTTTTTCTATTATGTTCCATAGTTTTTCTATGCTATTCTTTTCTATTCTATTCTAAACTTTTCTATTCGAATTTGAATTAATTCTATGCGAAATTCGAATTTCGGAAGATGGCTTCTAAAATTAGAACTTCGTATAGAATGAATTCGAATTTGAATAGAAAAGATTAGAATAGAAAATAATAGAAATAGAATAGACTAGAAAAACAATAGAACAGAACAGAATAAAATATAATATATATATTATATCTTATTCTATTCTGTTCTATTGTTTTTCTAGTCTATTCTTTTCTATTATTTTCTATATATATATATAGAAATAAAACCATCTTCCAAAATTGGAATTTGGTACAGAATGAATTCGAATAGAAACGATTAGAATAGAATATTTTATATTTTTTTCTATTCTGTTCTATTGTTTTTTTCTATGCTATTATTTTATATTATTTTCTGTTCTATTCTGATTTAATTCTAATATATATGAAACCATCTTCCGAAATTTGAATTTCTTATAAAATGAATTTGAATTTGAATAGAAAAGATTAGAATAGACTAGAAGAGAAAAGACTAGAAAAACCATAGAACAGAATAGAATAAAATATATATATTATATTTTATTCTGTTCTGTTCTATTGTTTGTCTAGTCTATTATTTTCTATTCTAATCTTTTCTGTTCAAATTCGAATTCATTCTATACGAAATTCCACTTTCAGATGCCATCTTCCGAAATTCGAATTTCGTATAGAATGAATTCAAATAGAAAAGTTTAGAATAGAATAGAAAAGAATAGCATAGAAAAACAATGAAACAGAATGGAAAAAATTATATATATATATATATATATATATATATATATATTATATTTTCTTCTATTCTGTTCTATTGTTTTTCTAGTTCATTCTTTTCTATTATTTTATGTTCTAATCTTTTCTATTCAAATTCGAATTCATTCTATACGAAATTTAAACTTCAGAAGCCATATTCCGAAATTTGAATTTCGTATAGAATGAATTTGAATTTGAATTGAAAAGACTATTATAGAATATAAAATAATAGAAAAGAAAAGCATAAAAAAAAATAGAATATATATATATATATATATATATATATATATATATATATATATATATATATTTATAATATATTCTATTGCTTTATTATTTTATATTCTATCTTATTGTTTTTTTTTAGAAAAAGTTTTCTATTTTTTTCGAATTCGATTCGAAATTTGGTTCGAATATGTTTTCGAATTTGATTCAAATATGTTTTCGAATTTGTTCGTTTTTTTTCGGATTCGTTTAAATTCTTTACTTTTGTAATTCGGAAATTCGGATGCATCCAAATTTCCGAATAATGAAAAATTCGTCCGAATTTTGATTCGGAACGAAACGAGATGCACATGCCTATTTGCCACCTCCGGCCCCCGGGCCTCAGTTTGCAGACCACTGGTATATAGGAAGGGCTTCTCTACAACAAGCGAAATTTGAATGACCTATGTTACTTAATAAAAAAGTTATGCTCACTTTTGCATTGCTTTTGGTACAGCCCTCGTATATCAGATAGGTCATATGAGCTGAGGGTCCATATCATGATAACAGGGTTGGGGACTTCCAGATCACAGTTGTCCCCACTAGGACTTGCACAACACATAAAATCCTTAAAATATATTAAAGAGCAAAAAATAAAATGCACTTACAAATATCAACGTCAGCTTCAGACTTGTCATAAATAATAGATAGCCCCTGGTGAAGTCCATGTGACGTAACGCATAGGGGAGGGTGCGATGACGTCTCGTTTGTCTGGATGTTAGCCGACTGTCTTCCCAGCATTATGAGGATTAACCATGAATAGAAGGGAGGACACTCTAGCTGTTAGTTCAAAACGATTTGCTACAGTTTTGCATTAGATCAATATGCCGCAAACAGGGATATGGATTTTGATCATTAGTCAAAATATGACAACCATTAACTATCGATTGCACCCATATAATCTCCTGGTCTGATTGATCAAAATATGATCATATTCATGAACAAAGTATCTCAGTGCTGCCAAGCGATGCAAAACGATCAATAATAATCCGCCCTGTCTGATCAGCTCGGTTTGATCGACTTTCCATACGATTCCATACGATTTCCATACATTGCACTGATGATGGTCAAAAAAGCCCGAAACGGCTGTATGCCATTTGGAATAACTGGCTCTATAATATTAGGCTATCCATAACAAATCCTGGCAGCTCCTTCCTCATCCAATGGGTGATGTATTTTCAGCAGCCTAAACCAGGTGCCAAACTTTGCCTCTGCGATCCTTGGATTGCAACTCAAAGTGGCACATACATTACCGTGTTGCTATAGATACCTTACTGTATCCAGGACATCAAACCATTTCTTTTTCTTCTTTTTATTTTTAAGTGCCAATTATGTATGCCGTTCTAAAAATAAAAAGATTACTGACAGTTTAAAAATGTGGAAAGTTCTACAAAACAAAAGCGAGAGTGGGATACATTAAACCGCGCTTAGCTACGGGCTTTTATGTTGGGCTCGCATTGTAATCGATTGTAAGTGAAAGAGCTCTATTAGACCTGCTGCTGGGCACTGGGGCAAATGAAATTATAACTCACTGCTCTGTCATGAGCTTATCTCCATGAGTCGTGGAAGCAAGGAGAGGCTTCAATTAATTTGTCCTCTCTGCTTCCGTAAGCTTGCTTGAAAAAAAAAAAAAAGAAAACAGGTTTCCTTAAAGTGGAGCTGAACTCGAAACGGAAAATGTAAAAAAATAATAATTTTGAGTAAGAAATTTCCTGAAAATATACCTGTTGTCTGGAATTCTTCCTGGAAAAAGAAAAAGAAAAGAGCACTTCCTAGTATGTGAGTGCTGGCAGTGCCCGCAACCTTATAGTTGTATAGCTGTATTGAGAGATTTAATGGACATTATTCTGTACTCCTACTGGACCTTTTGGCTTCCTTTGATATGGTTGACCACCCCCTTAAAAAAACGTCACTCCTTTGGTCTCCATGACTGTGCTCTTCACTGGCTTCCATCCTACCTATCCCACTGTCACTTACAATTCTACTTCCTCCTCTCCCCTTCCTTTCTCCGTTGGGGTTCCCCAAGGTTCTGTTCCTGGACCTCTCCTATTTTCAATCTACACCTCCTCTGTGTGTCAGCCTCCCATGGCTTTCAAAATCATTTCTATGCTAGCGTCACCCAAATCTATCTCTCCACCCCTCAACTCACTCCATCAGTCTCCTCACACATCACTAATTTACTAACAGATATATCAGTCTGGATGTCACACCACTTCCTTATCCACTTGCCGCCCGCCGTATGGCAAAATGACGGCGGCAAAGTGGTTTAGTTATCCTGATCGGGCGTTATATGAAGTGATCAGGATAACAGAGCCGGCCGCGGGGGCACACAGCGCGGCGATCGGAGGTGCTGTGTGTCAGTCTGACACACCGCAACTCCGATTGTGGTATGAAACCTCTGACAGAGGCTTCATACCACGTGATCAGCTGTGACCAATCACAGCTGATTATCGCGTGAACCAGGAAGTGCCAGTAAACGGCTTTCCTCTGTTCACGCTGACAGGGAGAGGCGATCGGCGGCTCTCCCTCTCGGGGGGGGGGGTCTGTGCTGATAATCAGCACATTGATTATCAGCACAGCCCCCATCAAAAGGTGCCCCTTCAGCTGTCAATCAATGCCCATCACCTGCCAGCCTGTCCCCCTCTATAAAGCCTGTCAGTGCCCATAAAAGTGCAGATCAGTTCCCACAACAGTGCCCAAAAAAGTGCCAATCAGGGCCCCATCATTAATGCCTGTCAGTGCCCCATCAAAGTGCCAATCAGTGCCACTCAGTAAAGCCTGTCAGTAGCTCCTCATCAATGCTGCCTATCCAGTGCCACCTATCGGTGCCCATCAGTGCCCATCAGTGCTGCAGTGAAGGAGTAGTGTCATGCGCATTTCCGCACATCGAACTGTCATCTTTTTTTTATTTTTGAAAATTCTTTTTATTGAGTTTTTCATTTTAAAATACAAAACAGAGCCTATTGGGCATACCCAGGCTCAGCATGTAACATCGCAATAAAATAAAACCTTAACAGTAGAGCCGCTATTAGCACTAGGAAAAAACTACATGCTCCAATAACAGGTGAAGTTGGTGGTATATTATTGGTATCAGCTACTCAGGGATAACATTAAGCAAAATTGACAAAGATGGAAGTCACAACTCTAATGCCCCGTACACACGATCGTACATTCCGACAACAAAATCCATGGATTTTTTCCGACGGATGTTTGCTCAAACTTGTCTTGCATACACACGGTCACACAAATCTTGTCGGAAATTCCGAACGTCAAGAACGCGGTGACGTACAACATGTACAACGAGATAATAAAAATGAAGTTCAATAGCCAGTGTGGCTCTTCTGCTTGATTCCGAGCATGCGTGGAACTTTGTGCGTCGGAATTGTGTACACACGATCGGAATTTACGACAACGGATTTTGTTGTCGGAAAATTTGAGATCCAGATCTCAAATTTTGTGTGATGGAAATTCCGATGGAAAATGTCCGAGGGAGTCTACACACGGTCGGAATTTCTGACAACAAGCTCCCATCAAACATTTTCCGTCGGAAAATCCGACTGCGTGTACGGGGCATTAGACATGCGGATTAGATGTGGGTTCACCTATACACATGTTCTTCTGTTTTTTTGTTAGTTAGTATACTAGTTCGGAGGGTCAGTGGTCAGTGTTAGTAGACAGGTCCTCTACCCAAATGTCCCAAACCTTGTGGGATTTTTTAGGGCATCCTCTCGCTAAATGGGTGGCCTTGTACAGTGGTAAATTAGTGTTAACAAATTTTTTCCACATGGTTAAATTTGGGGCAGATGGAGATTTCCATTGGAGAAGAATAATTTTCCTTGCATAGAATAATAGTAATCCTATCACAGTCCTGGAGGCCCGAGAATGGACTGTCATCTTTTTTTCTAAAAAAACCTTATTTGAAGTGTCACAAAGTGACAATTCATTTATGTCTCCACATAGTAGCGTTGTGCGTTGCTGTGCGTTGACATGTGGAAGTTCCCTGTGGGCTGCAGTAAAATGAAACATCCACACTTTGCTGTAGTACACTGCACAACACATCCTGGCTGCATTGCAGCGTGAACTGGGCATATAAAAAAATACATATTTTTCTATGTGATCTAGCGTGATTGGCATTTCTCCAGTGCGCAAAAAAAAAAACAGTCACAGCGCCATGTGGAAATAAGCCCTATAAGATATGTAACAAACGCTACAGCAGCCACAGATGGGGCCCACATCATTAGAGCTAACTTATTTTTACTAAGCAAATGGCCAGGAATCATTTTTTGTTATACTTCAACTGGAATTAATCATAGAAAGACTTTCTCTTCAATCTTATGAAATGGATCTCCACTGTTATAATGTTTATTCTTTTTCTTTTATTAGAACATTTATCAGTTGCTTCTAGGCATGTCAATTCTTTGTTATCCAGGAGGCAACCTGCACACTAAACTTGCCAGCTTTGATGTGAGATGAAAGAGATTTGGGCAGTATTTGGATTGGCACATGCCCTTTAATCTTTGCTGCTTGACATGTTGTGTGAATTATTTATTTCTGTTGGTATACAGAGTACCGAGGCAAGATGTGGGAATTCCGTATCTATAACTTCAGATGAGCGTAAAAGGGGTTGAATCAGATTAAAAAATAAATTTATTTTAGACATATGACTATAACAGGTGGACAAGCAAAACTGGAACATCGTTTCCGGAATTACTGACCTGTTCATTTTATGAAAACAGGGAAATTAAATTTTCATCAGAAGAGATTTACGTGAGAGTCCTCAGGGACTCTTTATCTCTTTCTCTTCATTCTTTGTCTAGCATTAGTTCTTTGTTTAAAAGAAAAAAAAAAAGTGCAAGAATAGTGTTTACCTAATCCAACTCAAACTAAATAACTGACGTTCAATGCAACCCTCTATCCTCATAGTAAAAATAAAAGTTAAGCACACATTGGTTAGGCCTATTATCCCTGATTAAAAGCGTATTACTGACGGACAGCTGTTTCATCTGTATTCCTTTAATTCATGAAGTAAAGCCCCAGTCCTTGTTCTTTGTCTTTGGTAAATTTTGGCCCGGCCTCGCTCATTAAAATTGCCCTACTGCTGGCTAATTTTATACTGCCATATCATCTCTAGTAATCTTATTCTTGTAGTTATAACTTCTGCCTGACTCTAGTATGCTTCAGTGGATTTTCCCTTCTTAAAAATGTCTTTCTGTTTGCCAATTTCACACTGCTGTATCATCTGCATTCCCTTAATGTAGTTAAAGCAGTTGTATACCCCACTTGGTCATTTTTACCTACAGGTAAGCCTATAATAAGACTTACCTGTAGGTAAAATGAATATCTCCTAAACCTGCACGATTTAGGAGATATTCACCCTGCATGCAGCCGCTGAAGTTCCAGCGGATTGTGCCGGACCTTCAGAACTCCTTGCGGGAACGGAGGACACCCGTGCGCATGCACGGGAATGACGTCATCACAGCTTGGGCCACTCACAGTGCTGGAGCCCGCAAACCCGGTTAGAAACGACTAGGGAACATGTCAGCTTCTTCAGCAGTGACCGGACCCGCTGTGGGGGCTTCCTTCTAAGGTATTTCATATTATGCTAGTGTGCAATGCATACTAGCACATTATGCTATTGTCTTGCAGGTTTTTTTTGGGGGGGGGTTTCAGCGGTTTACTACCGCTTTAAACCCCAGCCTGTGCTCTTTGTCTTTAGTAAATTCTGGCCTAGCCTTGCTCAGTAAAACTGCCCTGCTGCTGGCCAGTTTTATACTGCTGTATCATCTCTGGTATCCTTATTCATGTAGTTAAAACAGCTGCCTATCTCTAGTAAAGATCAGGGGATTCTCCCTCCAAAACAATTACGGATGCACCGATACCACTATTTTAGCAATGAGTACGAGTACCGATACTTTTTTAAGTACTCGCCGATACCAATTACCGATACCAATTTCTGGGGGATTTAGGGAGATCAAGATTAGGAGGAGCAGGGAGGGGGGTCTCCATCATCTATCAGTGTGCTGTGTAATATTATCATCTGGATGAGACCAAATAATGAACAAACACAGCACTCCCAACACAGCACTGTTGGCCCCACAACTGCGAGGACCAACTGAGCAAGAAGTACCGATACTTGTGTAAATGCCTAGTATCGGCACCAATACCGATACCAATACCAATATCGGTATTGGTGCAACCCTAATAAAAATGTCTTGCTGCTGGCCAATTTTATACTGCTGAATCATCTCTGGTATTCTTATTCTTGTAGTTAAAACACCTGCCTGTCTCTAGTACACTTCAACTGATTCTTCCTCCATAAAAATGTCTTGCTGCTGGTCAATTTTACACTGCTGTATTATCAGCATCCCCTCTTTAGTACATTTTGACTAAGCCTTGCTCATTAAAACTGTCCTGCTGCTGGCCAGTTTTACACTGCTGTATCATCTGCATTCCCTTGATGTAGGTAAACCCCAGCCTGTGCTTTTTGTCTTCAGTAAGTTTTGGTCTAGCCTTGCTCATTAAAACTGTCCTGCTGCTGGCCAATTTTACACTGCTGTTGTGTCACCTGCAGCATCCCAATACCTAATAGAGTTTTACACAAATTGGCCAGTGGCAGGACAGTTTTGCATCGGTGAGAACAGGGAATGCCTGGCTGATTTCTATCTGATGGCAAGCCTATTACCACTTTATGAAAAAGCATGTGTCTCTGCTAAGGCTACCTGAAAAAAAAACGTTATTTTTCGAATTGAGATAAATCAGATTTGGATACTGTATGTAACCCAAGCCAATTACAGAAGAAAAAAATGATTTCACCTCCAAATATGTGCTGTCAGTGTACGCTGTCACTGAAATTTTACCTGAAAATTGTGATGTTCTGTAAAACCACATACTAAATTAAGGCATCCCCCAACAATGGTATTTAAAGGATTTGTACAGTTTTAAAGTTGTCCTAAAGCCTTAAAGCCACATCAAAAAGCCCTCTTCCCGGTTTTGGCCAATGCCAAAGTATTATATTTTGGCATTGGCGCAGTGCCCAGCTTCCAATTTTTCTTCTCTCTGTCCCTATTAGCACTAAAAAGTACAGACAGAAATATAAATGCTTTCTTTTTAGTAGTAGGGTAGGAGAATGCTAGAACTCAGATTTTTATTGCTATCTATGTCTCTGTATATTTTCCCTCAAATCCTTGTGAAACAATTGCCATTGTGATAGAAGGTACAACTGGACAGTTTTAATGAGCAAGGCTAGGCCCAAATGTACCGAGGACAATGAACATACAGTGGGTAAAATAATTGTTTGATCCCCTGCAGATTTTTTATGTTTGCTCACTTACAAAGAAATGAAGGGTCCATAATTTTTATCATAGGTGTATTTTAAATGATAGTGACAGAATATCAACCAAAAATCCAGAAAAAAACATGATACAAATGTTATAAATTGAGTTGCAGTTCAGTGAGTAAAATAAGTATTTGATCCCCAAGCAAACCATGACTTAGTACTTAGTAGAAACCTTTTTTGCAAGCACAGAGGTTTCTTGTAGTTGGCTACCAGGTTTGCACATATCTCAGGAGTGATATTGGTCCACTCTTCTTTACAGATATTTTCGAAATCCTTAGGGTTTCTTGGCTGTCGCTTGGCAGCTCGAAGTTTCAGCTCCCTCCATAAGTTTTCCATAGGATTAAGGTCTGGAGACTGGCTAGGCAACTCCATGACTCTAATGTACTTCTTCTTGAGCCACTCCTTTGTAGCCTTGGTGGAATGTTTTTGGGTCATTGTCATGCTGGAAGAACCATCCATGACCCATCTTCAGTGTTCTGGCTGAGGGAAGAAGGTTCTTAACCAAGATTTTACATGACCCCGTCCATTGGCCCCTCAGTGTGGCAAAGTCAGTCTGTACCTTTAGCAGAGAAACAGCCCCAAAACATAATGTTTCCACCTCCGTGCTTGACTGTAGGGATGGTGTTCTTAGGGTCATAGTCAGCATTTTTCTTCCTCCAAACACGGTGAGTCGAGTTAATGCCAAAGAGTTCAATTTTGTTCTCATCTGACCACAGCACTTTCTCCCAATCCTTCTCTGAATCATTTAAATGTTCATTGGCAAAGACAGGCCTGTACACATGTCTTCTTGAGGAGGGGGACCTTGCAGGATTTCAATCCATGGCGGCGCATTGTGTTACCAATAGTTTGTTTGGTGGCTGTGGTCCCAACTTCCTTGAGATCATTTACAAGCTCCTCCCGTGTAGTTCTGGGCTGATCCCTCACTTTTTTCATGATCATCCTTACCCCATGAGGCGAAATCTTGCATGGAGCTCCAGACCAAGGGCAATTGAAGGGTATTTTGTATTTCTTCCATTTGTGAATAATTGCTCCAACAGTTGTCTCCTTCTCACCAAGATTCTTGCTGATGGTCTTGTAGCCCATTCAAGCCTTGTGCAGGTCTACAATCTTGTCCCCGAAGTCCTTTGACAGCTCTTTGGTCTTGCCCATGATGGTGAGGTTTGAATGGAAGAAAGATTTTGTGGACAGGTGTCTTTTATACACATAATGAGTTGTCGTTAGGAGCACCTTCTCAAATTGAAAGGACTAATCTGTGTACCACACGAGCACATACTGTAGCCAGTCTGTGGGAGCCAGAATTGAGCCAGAATTCATCTCATTTTGCATTCTCATGTCTAATTCATGAATCCCCCAGGCTTCTCGTTCTAGAAGCCAATTGTGGGAGTCTCTCTTTACTTCAAGAATTAAGATACTGCAGTGGATACAGCACAGTAAAATTGGCCAGAGGCCTGACACTGTATGCTGCACTTTCAGGACCTCAAACTTAATGTCCTATCAACATAAAATAAAATGAAAAAGAAATGAGAATGCCAGAATAACTGCCCCCTCCCGAAAAATATCTTTTGTTAACATGAAAACCTTTAGAGCCCATCTCCGAGCAAATTGATTACGCAAGAAATTATGTAAGGTGTGCTGTAGCCATCCAAAGCTTGACATATATAAAAAAAAAAGAGAAAAAAACAATTTCATTTCTGCCTTGTAGTAGGACACAGCTCCTTATACCCTTTAGATGCTCGATTAATTTAATACCTAGTTGGTAATGTTGGATTATGGTTTATTCAAATACAGTGGATTAGAAGATCAAAGGACGGAGGGAAATGCAGAGAGATCCAGGTGAAGGAAACTAGCAGTCTTAACAGGAATGTAATTATATCGCTCCTGAGAATTCCTTTGATGAACCAGAATGTAAAACTTGTCGTTTTTGGATTCAGTGAAGATTTATGGTCAGAATTTCTTGTTGGCATCAGTGAAGGAAAATTTCAGCACAGGTCTGGCCTAGAACTTTAGGACGGTCTCAGGGGAGTCTGGGGGTGTTTAATAGAAAAGGATTACTAATCTCCAAAGCTTAATGAAGGTTTGATATTGTAATCTTCTGGCTTTGCTAGGGGAAATGTGGATGATGGTGCACAGCTTGCACTCTTCCCCAGCATTGTTCCCAAAGGTGGCCCTTTAAACAATATGTAGCACCACCCCGCAAGAGCCGCTTGGTAGATTGGGTTCTCTGTTCTTCTGCCTCGACTCTGAGGACAACCTCCGCCCCACTGACACACCAGGATAAGCAAATGGATACTACACTGGAGTGATGTAAAGCTCCACTTTCCAAAGAATACCCAATCACGTGCCAGAAAAATAAAAAAAACAGCATTCATGCTTGCACATGGTTGGATGATGGAAGTCAACAGAGCTTCTGCTCATTTACTAAGCTCTGGAGCAACTGCAATTGCAGAGAGCAACTGCACTTTGCAAACTGCACAGTCTATTTGCCATTAGTAAATCAACCCCACTGAGCAGCAGCTCAGGCCTGCCTCCCGGTATCTCTTCATCGGCTCACTGGCTGTGATTGACAGCAGTGGGAGCCAGTGGGCTGTCTCAGCTAATGAGGAGGGAGAGTCCCGAGACAGCCAAGGCTACCGTGAACATCGCTAGATCGGATGGAGTTCAGGTAAGGATTGGGGGGGGGGACTGCACATAGAATGCATGAAGGTAAAAAAACATTCAGCCTTTAGAACCACTTTAACTGCTTGCCGACCAGCCGCCGTCATTCTACTGCGGCAGGTCGGCACGTTCCCGTGAGCCGTCGTAGCTTTACGTCGGATCGTGGGATCGGGATAGCAGGCGCGCGCGTTGAAGTGCGGGGGTGCTGATGCTCGTGGCCGACAGTCGTGATGACCGCCAGCCACCGTGTTCTGCTCTGTGAGGAATGACAGATCGTGTGTTCCTAATAGCTAGCAACCACAATCTGTCACTTCCTCTAGTCAGTCCCCTCCCCCTTCTGTTAGAAACACGTAGCAGGGAACACAGTTAACCCGTTGATCGCCCCCTAGTGGTTAACCACTTCCCTGCCAGTGACATTTTTACAGTAATCAGTGCATTTTTATAGCACTGATCGCTGTATAAATGCCAATGGTCCCAAAAATGTATCAAAAGTGTCCGACGTGTCCGCCATAATGTCGCAGTCCCGATATAAAAATTGCAGATCGCCGCCATTACTAGTAAAAAAAATAAAATAATAATTATAAAAATGCTAAAAATCTATCCCCTATTTTGTAGACGTTATAACTTTTGCACAAAGCAATCAATATACGCTTATTGCGTTTTTTTTAAACCAAAAATATGTAGAAGAATACATATCGGCCCAAACTGTCAAAAAATTTGCTTTTTTTAAAAAAAAGTATGGGGATATTTATTATAGCAAAAAGTACAAAATATTGTGTTTTTTTTTTTCAAAATTATCGCTCTTTTTTTTTTGTTTATAGCGCAAAAAATAAAAACCGCAGTGGCGATCAAATACCACCAAAAGAAAGCTCTTTTTGTGGGAAAAAAAGGACGTCAGTTTTGTTTGGGTGCAGCGTCGCACGACCGCGCAATTGTCAGTTAAAGCGACGCAGTGCCGAATCGCAAATAAAATGGCCCGGTCATTCAGCAGCCAAATCTTCCTGGGCTGAAGGGGTTAAGCAAAGACAAGGTCATCACTAAATAATCAGGTCCAGAGCAGAAATGTAAAAATGACTCTGGTCCATAGGGGGGTGTACAGGTGCGAAAGCTGAATTAATTAATAATTACAATATTTATATTAGACCAAGACGTTTTAGCTGATATCACTTGCTGGCCCCATGTAATCTTTTTTTTTCTTTCTTTCTGGTGCAGTGTATGCAGTTTGAGAGTCCGCTCCTCAATCTATGGGTCGTTGGATGCAATTATACATTTGGGGGTTAGCTGTGTTACTTTTTTCTGTGTTCTGTGACTCCTTTATGCATGAATAAATGGGACACTGCGTTTAATTCATTATTCAACAAGACCAAACATAGGATGAACTTTGCTTTATTCTGTACCATTCATTTTCCCATCAACATGCTGGGTGAAAACATACTTCTTGGTTTAATTAGTGAGCTGCACATCTAGGCCATCTTTCATTTCCTGAGAGGTTTCCTGTAAAGTTGACCTGTCATTAAAAGGAACAAAAAAAAAAAAAAAAACAGTGTACCAAATGACATCTATTCATATTACCTACAGTTTCAAAAATCATTAATTTCCTGCTTATAAAGGAAGTAAGGTGCAGGAGAAGAGGACGCACATACATACAGGGACGTTCGTTTTTGATAGAAGTAATAAAAAAATTCAAAAGGGAGGGTTGGAATATTTTTCTCAAACAAAATAATTTTTAACAGCGTAAGGCCTCTGCACACTGCGGCTGATAAACGTTTTTGGATTTTGGGCGGTTTTTTTTTTTGTTTTTTTTTTTAACAGCCCTTAAACTCCCCCTCTATGTTATCCTATGTGTCCATGCACATGTTTTTTTTTTAAGTTTATCAGCAGGAGAGTCTATGTGCTGTTGTCTGAAAGCCCTAAAATCTCATTCAAGTGCAGTTCTTCTGACCAAAAAAAATGCTGAAAAATGTGCATAAATGCGCTTTTATCAGCGTTCAGAGTTGTTTTACATTGCAGAGCTAAATTGTAAGCTGGTGTCATTTTACAAAAGCGCCCAAAAACGCTGAAAAATGCTCAAAAAACACGTACAAACACGATTAAAAAGCATGTTTTTAAAGCAGAAGTTTCCTGCCAGCAATCCGACGTCCAGAAAAACTTTTTTGAACGTCCTGTGCGTTTTTGTAAACCTATTTAGTCCGAAATCCAATGTTAAATACAAACAAACTTTTGAAGTACTTTCAAATGATGTATGTACTGAGAATTTTCATATGAATTGTTGTTAGAAAAGTGTATTACACGCTTTAGAAGAAGTAATGAGTTGTGTTATTGTCTGGCCACAGAAGAACTGCTTTTTCTAAAAAAAAAAATTCTACACTTTCCTCTCATTTCCCCCGTAGTATACTGTATATACTCGAGTATAAGCCGAGTTTTTCAGCACATTTTTTTGTGCTGAAAATGCCCCCCTCGGCTTATACTCGAGTCAAGCACTTTTCTGCAGCAGAGAATGACATTTTCCGAACCTACATTTGGGGCCCCGTATCTCGGGGCCACTTGGTGCTAGGAACCCCAAATTTGGTGTGCAAACCCATTCTCTGCTGCAGAAAAGTGCTTGACATTTTCCGAGCCGACTTTGGGGCCCCTGTATCTCAGGGCTAGGAACCCCAGCTTTGGATATGTTATAGTGCTAGTTCCACTGGGTTTGCACACCAAATTTGGGGTTCCTAGCACCAAGTGGCCCCGAGATACGGGGCCCCAAAGTCAGTCAACTGTGTCCATCTGCAGCAATGACATTTCAGGACCCTTTGGATCCAGGGACCCCAAATTTTGGCTGCAGCTAGGGGGCATCTAGGAACCCTTAACTACCGAGTTTGAAGTTCAGGGGACCTATAGCTGCAAATGGGCACAGTGAGGCTGCAAATGGGCATTGTTTACCCTCTTTTCCACTTACAGTAGCTGCTGCATTTCTCACCCTAGGCTTATACTCGAGTCAATATGTTTTCCCAGATTTTTGTGGTAAAATTATGTGCCTCGGCTTATACTCGAGTATATACGGTAATATGCTGAGGGTTATGATTGACTAGATAGCAACATTATCTGCCCCTCTTTCTTCTCTGTCTCTCCTCTCCTCTGCTGTGTCTGCTTACCCTTCTCCTGTATCTGCACCCTTCTCCTGTGTCTGCACCCTTCTCCTTTATCTGCCACCTTCTCCCTTATCTGTACCCTTCTTCTGTGCTCACACCCTTCCTCTTTATCTGCCACCTTATCCCTTATCTACATCCCTCCTCTGTGTCTGCACCATTCCCCTGTGTCTGCACCCATCTCATGTGCCTGCACCCTTCTCCTGTGTCCATACCTTTTTTCCTTTTTCCATCTTTGTATCTATCCTGTATCTGCACCCTTATGCTATATCTGCACCCTTCTCCTGTGTCTGCCCCCTTCTCATTTATCTGCACCCCTTTCCTGTTTTTGCACCCTTCTCTTTTAACTGCCTCCTTCACCTGCACCCTTCTCCCTTCTCTTGTATCTGCACACTTGTCCTGCATCTGCACCTATCCCCTGTGTCTGCACCTATCTGCTGTGCCTGCACCTATCTCCTGTGTCTGCACCCTTCCCCTTTATCTTCCCCCTATATCTGCACCCTTCTCCTATAACTGCACCCTTCTCCTGTGTCTGCACCCCTCACCTTTATCTGCCACCTTCTCCCTTATCTGCACCCTTCTCCCTTATCTGTACCCTTCTCCTGTATCTGCACCATTCTCCTGTGTCTGCACCCTTCTCCTGTGTCTGAACCCTTCCCCTTTATCTGCACCCTTCTCCTGTGCCCACACCCTTCCCCTTTATCTGCCACCTTATCCCTGTGTCTGCATCCTTCCCCCATGTCTGCACCCTTCTAATGTGTCTGCACCCTTCTCATGTGTCTGTACCCTTCTCTTGTGCCTGCACCCTTCTCCTGTGTCCATACGTTTTTCCCTTTATCTTTTTATTTATGCTGTATCTGCACCCTTATGCTATAATTGCACCCCTCTCCTGTGTCTGCACCCTTCTTCTTTATCTGCCCCCTTCTCCTTTATTTGCCCCCTTCTCGTTTAGCTGCACCCTTTTCCTGTTTCTGCACCCTTCTCCTTTATCTGCACCCTTTTCCTGTTTCTGCACCGTTCTCCTTTATCTGCCTCCTTCACCTGTATTTGCACCCTTCTCTTGTATCTGCACTCTTATCCTGTATATGCACCCATCTCCTGTGTCTGCACCTCTGCACCCGTCCCCTGTGTCTGCACCCATCCCCTGTGTTTGCACCCATCCTCTGTGTCTGAACCCATCCCCTGTGTCTGAACCCATCTTCTGTGTCTGCACTCATCTCCTGTGTCCGTACCCTTCCCCTTTATCCCCCCCCCCCATATCTGCACCCTTCTAATATATCTGCACCCTTCTCTTGTATCTATACCTTACTTCTGTATCTATACCTTTCTCCTGTATCTGCACCCTTCTCCTGTGTCTGCATCCTTTTCCTGTGTCCACACCCTTGTCTTGTATCTGCACCCTTCTCCTTTGTCTGTACCCTTCTTTATCTTCCCCCTTTTCCTGTATCTGCACACTTGTCCTGAATCTGCACCCATCTCCTGTGTCTGCACCCATCTCCTGTGTCTGCACCCTTCCCCTTTATCTGCACCCTTCTCCTGTGCCCACACCCTTCCCCTTTATCTGCCACCTTATCCCTGTGTCTGCACCCTTCCCCTATGTCTGCACCCTTCCCCTGTGTCTGCACCCTTCCCCTGTGTCTGCAACCCATCTCCTGTGTCTGCGCCCTTCTCCTGTGTTTGCACCCTTCTTCTGTGTCTGCACCCTTCTCCTGTGTCTGCATCATTCTCCTTTGTCTGCACCTTTCTAAATTGTCTGCATCCTTCTCCTGTGTCTGCACCCTTCTTCTGTGTCTGCACCCTTCTCCTGTATCCAGCCCACCAAGGCCAATTCTCTTGGAGTTCACCACAGTTGCTCTGATCACAAAGTAATAATACCACTATTCCAAAGTATCTGTTCAAGAAATGGGTTACATATGGCACAGGAGTGGCCCTGCAGGGATGAGAAGTCATAAGACCATAGCCAGGATGTGGGAGTTTTAGCTATGCTTTGCAGGGCAATTGAGGGGGGGGGGGGGGTAAGGGGGGTTAGGGCACTTAGCAACTAACGTTCACTTGCATTGTAAAGGACCAAAACTCCTCTTTAAAGAGGAATGAGTTATTTAACCACTTCCATACCGGGCCTATTCTAGCACTCCTATCCTACATGTAAAAATCATCATTTTTTTGCTAGAAAATTACTCCAAACCCCTAAACATTATATATGTTTTTTTTAAGCAGACACCCTAGGGAATAAAATGGTGGTCGTTGCAACTTTTTATTTTGCACGGTATTTGCGCAACAATTTTTCAGACACTTTTTTGGGGGAAAAATGTTTTACGAATTAAAAAAATAACAAAACTGTAAAGTTAGCCCAATCTTTTGTATACTGTGAAAGAAGAAGTTATGCCGAGTAAATAGATACCCAACATGTCACATTTTAAAATTGCGCAAACTTCGGTACCTAAAAATCTCCATAGGCGACGCTTTAATTTTTTTTTTAGAGTTACAGAGGAGGTGCTAGAATTATTGCTCTCACTCTAATGCACATGGCAATACCTTACATGTGTGGTTTGAACGGCGTTCACATATGTGGCGAGACTTACGCGTGGGTTCACTTCTGTGCCCGAGCTACCAGGGACAGGGACGCTTTAAAACATTTTTTTTTTTTAATTGCCTATTTTACTTTATTTTTTATTTTTACACTTTCTCTTTTAATTTTTTTTTTTGATCACTTTTATTCCTATTACAAGGAATGTAAACATCCCTTGTAATTGGAATGGTGTGTGACAGGTCCTCTTTATGGAAAGATGCGGGGTAAATAAGACCCCACATCTCTCCTCCAGGCTGGAAAGCAGGAGATCAAAAAAAAAATGTCACAATCCCATGTTTTCCAGCCGCAAAAGCGGTTTTGTTTACAAGCGTCATAACGTCGCGCCCCGGGCCTGCGAAGGTCATAGAGATGACTAGTGACTATCTGGAGGGCAGCGGGAAGGGGCGCCTGTAAGAACGATCTAGTGACTGAACTACCGCTATGATCATTCTTACAGTGCACAGAATCGCCGGCTGAAAAAGAGGATATCTGAATGATGCCTGTAGCTGCAGGCATCATTTAGATATTCCCACTGAAATTCAAGGACGTCATGTGACGTCCTTGGGTGGGAAGTGGTTAAAGATAAATACATATGTTCGCCAGCACATCATGGATCTTGGATTACAGTCAAAAACTTTTATTGCAGAAAGATTACATCACAACAGGGTAGGTGCCACGTTTCGGAGCCACGCAGGACCCCCTCGTCATGCCTGATGAAGGGGTCCTGCCTGGCTCCGAAATGTTGTGGCAGTGGGGGGGGGGGGTGTAAACAAGCGGATCCTCCCCCTTTTGGGTGGAGCTCTGCTGTAATAGAACAAGCGTAAAGCGTTTGTTACCCCATCACTTCATATTCCTGAAATCTTCCTGCTGTACCATGTACTTGTATGAGAAAGTATCCTGTTCTCTTTGTAGTGCTTCCTTAAAGCGGAGTTCCACCCATAAAGCGGAGTTTCAACCAGAAGTGGACCTCCACTTGTTTGCTTCCTTCCCTCCTCCGGTGCCACATTTGGCACCTTGCAGAGAGGAAGGGGGGAACGGATACCTGTTTTTGACAGGCCCCTGTTCCCACTTCCGGAAGACGGCGCTACAGTTCGGCCCCCCTTCTCCTTCCCCTGCCGCCGAGCCAATTAGTAAGCGCAGCGCGCTTCGCACATGCGCAGTAGAGATCCGATTGTGAAGCCAATTCCAATTCCCCTTAGTGGAGATGGCGGCGGCAACACCCGACAGTTGATCTGAAAAAATCGTCTGGGGTGCCGACATTGTGGGCTCCCTGGACAGGTAAGTGTTCTAATATTAAAAGTCAGCAGCTACAGTATTTGTAGCTGCTGACTTTTATTTTTTTTTTCCCCCAGGCTGGAACACATCTTTAATGTGAAATCCCTGGTGTTCCTGCTAGTCCCCTGTCAGTTCTCTATCTATGGTGGGAACTCAGTGTACTCTCCTCAAATTATCAGACTTGTCCTGACCAGCACTTGCTGTACAGCCATTCACTGGGAAGCTCAGTGTGCTTTTGCTTCTCCTCTCCCCCCAGCTCTTTTGAAGCTGAGAACAGGGGGAATGTGATCACTTATAAAAAAGGTATTTATAATGTTTTTTGTTTTTTTTTTACATCTATACAAAAATAATTGGCCTTTCATTTCTATTTTAAACTGTATGGGTTGTTTTACAAGGTGATTGTTTACAATTACTTTAAGTTGGAATCTGATTGGCTACCATGCACAGCTTCACCAGATTTTGCACTCTCCAGTTTTTGTAAATACACCCCACAGTGCTTTAGAAAAGAAAAGTCATTACGTTAAGGTTTAGATCTCTTTTAACCGCTTCCAGCCAACGTCATTATACCGTGGCAGGTTGGCTCTCGTGGGCGAATCGCTGTAGGTGTACGTCGGCCATTTTAAGAGCGATAGGGAACGCCACGCTGGAGCCGATGAGCGTAGCTGGCGACCACGATGTTTGCCGGCCACCCGCGATTGCTCCACAGAGAGCCAGATCAGAGGGATCTGTCAATGTAAACACACAGATCCCCGTTCTGTCAGGGGAGTAGAGAAAGATCTGCTGTTCCTAGTGATCAGGAACAGCGATCTCTCTCCTCCTCCCGTCAGGCTCATTCCCCCCACAGTTTAAAATACCTCCCTAGGGAACACTTAACCCCTTGATCGCCCCCTAGTTTTATCCTCTTCCCTGCCAGTGACATTTATACAGTAATCAGTGGCTATTTTTAGCTCTAATCGCTGTATAAATGTCACTGGTCCCAAAAAAAGTGTCAAAAGTGTCCAATCTGTCTGCCGCAATGTGGCAGTCCCGCTAACAATTGCTGATTGCCACCATTACTAGTAAAGAAAATATGCCATAAATCTATCACCTATTTTGTAGACGGTATAACTTTTGCGCAAACCAATTGATATACGCTTATTGCGATTTTTTTTTTTAACAAAAATATGTAGAAGAATGCATATTGGCCTAAACTGTTGAAGAATTTTTATTTTTTTTGGGGGGGGGGGGGGGGGTGATATTTATTATAGCAAAAAGTACAAAATATAGTTCTTTTTTCAATATTGTCAGTCTTTTTTTGTTTATAGCGCAAAGAATAAAAACCGCAGAGATGATCAAATACCACCAAAAGAAAGCTCTATTTGTGGGAAAAAAAGGAAATACATTTTGTTTAGGTACAATGTCGCACGACCGCGCAATTGTCAGTTAAAATGACGCAGTGCTGGAAAAAATGGCCTGGTCATTAAGGGGGCAAATCCTTCCGGTCCTTAAGTGGTTACACTAGACGTCCACCATTGCAAATGTACCTACTCCTTGACTGATTGGAATAGTAAAGTCATAAAAAAGAATTTCTATTTTTTTGCTGATCTGCCGTGTTTTGGAGGAGTCGTTTATCAAATCCGCCCGGTTGTCACAATCACAGAACAATATGTAAATACAATCAGTACATTGCAGATTTGAAGATGACTCACAAATATAGCTGATAGGAAACTACAGTATGAATCATATACTGCACATCGTTGTCAAGAAACTCCATTAGGATGTGATTATCTTTACCTCGCTGTTCCTCTTAGCGGCCTTTGTCATTTTTTTTTCTTTTTACCCCGGAGGAACTCTTGAAATTTTTTTTGAGATTTTAGGGAAACGCTCATATTTTTTTTTTTCTAATTTACAGATCTTGGTGCTTTAGTATGATCTGGAAGTTGTAGATACTGCGTGAAAATAAATATGTAGATATAAAAGTAAATAAAATAATTTGTGGCAAGAGTCTTCTTTAATTCCATGGAGATCTTCTTTCATCCCATGGACATGGACACCAAGGCATTTTTCCTCCCTATGGTCATTTTATCCTCACGCCAATGTCAGCCTGGTAAAGGCATTTTTTTCCTTTGCCACTGTTAGCCCCATATTTTATGTGATAATATTATATGGGGCTAACAGTGGCACTCAAACTCCTCAGTACTTTGCGGTGCAAAAAGTGGGCTCTCTGGGCTGTGTTAACACGGCTAAATTCCCATCTATGGTAATATATAAAGTTAAAGCAGAACTTTGCTCCACAATAACACATTAAGTCCATAATAATTGTATTTTTGGGGCTATTTATGTTTTTTCATTTTATCTATAGTCCCTAACCTTCATTCTTGTCTAGGCGAGCAGCACATGTCCTTCTCCTGCATCCCCATGGAAGACTTGTAAGCAGGTGCAGTCAACTTTCTTCACTGCAGGTGGCGCTCCTCCACAACGGCAGCTGGAGAGGAAGTCAAGAGGAACACAGTTCCTCTATGGTTTCCTGAGTCACCGGGGAGGAACCCAAATTGGATGCTGTCACCCCATGTGGCAACCATCTTGGGTCATGCAGAGCCTATTTAAGGCCCTGGTTTCCAGGTTTGGTGCGCTTTATGCACGTTGGCTGTGTAGGGAAAGGTACCTGCCTGTTAGGGACAGTGCTAGCATCAAGGAAAAGAATCTTGACGAGGAGTGAAAGTGTAAGGTCGTAACTCCTATGGACCTCATCCCGCTTGGGCATGAGGCGGCAAGGCCACATTCTGCTCTCTTAACAGATGCTGTCAACCTGTTCTCTTCACATTATTGGAAAGTGTGAATGTACCCAGTTAGGCAGGCGTCCCTTTGGTTTGTTGTGAACTGTCGCTGCATTACTTCACTACAAGTTTTCTATTGCACCTGACTATGTGAATTATTGCCGCCACACCATGCTGCACCCCACCTACAGACCCTTGTCTCATATCCTAAGGGGGGCTGCAGGAGCTGAGCTCTATGGTGCAATATCTGGTCAGGCTGCCTGAACCCAGAAGAGGCAGCTGGCTGAAGAGGACCAAGATGGTGGCATGGGACACAGGCTATGATATCTAAATAGTGTACAACTCTGAAACCACTGGACAGTTGTGTATGTATTTTGTAGAGAACCCAGCATAACTGGGAAAGGGGATGGAAAAGTGGGGGTGGGAGGAAGTTCCTCTTTAAGCAGAGGAGATAGAAGTGGGTAAATAAGCAGACATTCTGTAAGCTTTGATGCTGTCCAGGCTGGCATTATAGTCACCGTCATAGTCAAGCATACCACATTTGTAAAACCGAAAATAGAAAACAGTATTATTAATGCCTTACTTGACTTTGCTTTGATGCAAGGAGTGAGAAATCTGCAAAATCCTCCGTAGTCTGCTGCCTTGGGATCTGAGAGTGAAGCCCACCCTAAAACAGTCTCTGCTGCTAGAATAGATGAGCTGCTCTTTGGTTTGCTTGCACTGCAGGAATAAACATTAATGTAACCTTTATGAAAGTGTGTACCTGCACTCCCAGTGTGAGCCAACAGCAGAACAAAGCCTGCAGATGCCTTCTGTTATCTCCTACAGCCAGGAGCTTTGAAAACAGTTTCTGCTACCAACAGATTGTTTTACAGCCTCCCACCCCCCCTCCTTTCCTTCATTCCACTTAGATGGACACCAAGGTAGTTTTTCTCCCATTGACACCACTAAGGCCAGGAAATGTTTTCCCTTCCCAGTGGCTCTGTGACACTTCTTGTCCCACTTTCCGCAGTATGGTATCGGAAAACCAGGAGTAAAGGCCACCAAGAGCCAGAACCAGAGGTCATTAGAGGCCAAACTTGAAGTCACCAATGGGCAGAACTAAAGGTCTTCAGGGTCCAGAACTAGAGGTCGTCAGGGGCCAGAACTAAAGGCTATGAGGGACCAGAACTAGAGATCATCAGGGGCCGAAACTTAAAATCGTCAGGGGCCAGAGCTAAAGGCTGTCAGGGACCAGAACTAGAGATCATCAGGGGCCTGAATCTGAAGTCGTCAGGGACCAGAAATAAAAGCTGTCAGGGTCCAGAGCTAGAGGTCATCAGAGGTCGGAATTTGAAGCCTTGAGGGACCAGAACTAAAGGCTGTGAGGGTCCAGAACTAAGGGTTATATGGGGCTGAAACTAGAAGCTGTCAGGGGCCAGAACTAAAGGCCACAAGGGGCCAGAACTAGAGGTCATCAGGGGCTGGAACTAAAGGTTTTTAGAGGCCAGAAGCAGAGCACTGGGCAGGTATCCGTCTGTCAATGAGTGGTAACTGCAGGGGAAACAGTGTAGCTGGTAAATATAAATCTGCTGCAATGGTGAAAGAACCCCTGGGGACCTCTTGTGCAACCCCAATTGAGAAAACCTGCTCTGTAGCAGGGGTAGGACACAATCCTTGCAATAAATTTCAAAATCGTGTTTTTGTAAGATTCCGGTTGTTTGCAATGTTCCTTTTGCATCTTGTAAAGTTAATTGCGGGTTTTTTCCACCTTCTTACAAATGCTTACATCTGGTTTTAAAAAAAAACTTCAGCCTAACCCTTAACTTAGTAACTTTAGTGGCAGAGCCATTTAGATCTTTAAATAAAGCCTATTTATTTAATCTCCATGTCTGTAGTACCTTGGATGTTCTGTTTGTAAACTAGCTGGTTCTCTAAACAAAAAAAATGTGTTGGCAGGACCAGGCTCGCTTTTCAGCACTGGGAGCCATGCTCTGTCTATACCTGCCACAGCTATGCTCCACTATGGTTGACCCAGGAGAGAAAGCCTTCATGGGAATAATGTTTTGTTTATTCCTGGTTTAGACTGGCTTAGCTAGGACACGCAGTGAAGGAGTGACTTCACAGAGGTCCTCTTTTTTGTATTCTTCCAAATATGTCTAATTGATAGAGCCATATAACTTCACACATTTATACATTTTTGAGTCTACTGATCACTAGGGCATGCAATGTTTACTGAAGGAAACACTGATGTATGTTTTTTTTGTATCACAACAATTACAGTTTAGAAAAGCCTTTCTCAACAAGGGATTTCTTCAGAGGTTGGTAGGGGTCCCTCGAGCAATTAGTAATATCTGCCTCTCAGATTAGTAACCACTGACATCAATTATCTTTTTAGCTATCTGTAATGCCGCGTACACACGAGCGGACTTTACGGCGGACTTTGCCCGGCGGACTGGATTTCGTCGGACAATTCGATGTGTGTGGCCTCCAGCGGACTTTGTTTTCTCAAAAGTTGGACGGAATTAGATTTGAAACTTGTTTAAAATTTATCCGTTGAAATCGAGTCCGGTCGAAAAGTCCGCCGTCTGTATGCTAGTTCGACGGACAAAAAGCCACGCTAGGGCAGCTATTGGCTACTGGCTATGAACTTCCTTGTTTTAGTCCGGTCGTACGTCATCACGTACGAATTCGACGGACTTTGGTGGATTGTGTGTAGGCAAGTCCGTTCGTTCACAAAGTCCGTCGGAAAGTACGTCGAAAAGTCCGCCGGGCAAAGTCCGCCGTAAAGTCCGCTCGTGTGTACGCGGCATAAGAAAGATTCTTCCCAATCACCACAAATGTAAGGAGCATTCTTCCTACCGACTACCGATTTAAGGAGCATTCTTCCCACTGACCAGAAATGTAAGGAGCATTCCTCTCACTGACCACCAATGTAAGGGACATTCTTTCCACTGATCACCAATGTGAGGGACGTTCTTCCCAATGCAAGAGACATTCTTCTAACTGATCACCAATGTAAGGGACATTCTTCCCACTGATCACCAATGTAAGGAGCATTCTTCCCACTGACCACCAATGTAAGGAGCATTCCCCTCACTGATTACCAATGTAAGGGACATTCTTCCCACTGATCACCAATGTAAGGGACATTCTTCCCACTGATCACCATTGTAAGGGGCATTCTTCCCACTGACAAGGAAGGTAAGGAGTATTCTTCCCACTGACCATCAATGTAAGGAACATTCTTTCCACTGATCACCAATGTAAGAGACATTCTTTCCACTGATCACCAATGTAAGGGACATTCTTTCCACTGATCACCAATGTAAGGAGCATTCTTCCCACTGATCACCAATGTAAGAGACATTCTTTCCACTGATCACCAATGTAAGGGACATTCTTCCCAATGCAAGAGACATTCTTCTACCTGATCACCAATGTAAGAAACATTCTTCCCACTGATCACCAATGTAAGAAACATTCTTCCCACTGATCACCAATGTAAGGAGTTTTCTTCCCACTGACCATCAATGTAAGGAACATTCTTTCCACTGATCACCAATGTAAGGAGCATTCTTTCCACTGATCACCAATGTAAGGAACATTCTTCCCACTGATCACCAATGTAAGAGGCATTCTTCTCACTGATCACCAATGTAAGGAACATTCTTCCCACTGATCACCAATGTAAGAGACATTCTTCCCACTGATCACCAATGTAAGGGACATTCTTTCCACTGATCACCAATGTAAGGGACATTATTTCCACTGACCACCAATATAAGGAGTTTTCTTCATGCTGACCATCCTGCTAATGTACCAAGAGATGCAGATATAGTAATTTTTAGCAGGATTTGCTGAGACAGGAAAGTTATTTCGAGGATTCCTCCATGTTGAGAAGGTTGAGAAAGTCTGGTTTGGGTCAAAAGTATGCAAGCAACTAGTTGGGGATAGACAAATGCAGAAGATGAAAGCCAGAGTAATAATAAGAGCCACTTAGCCGGCAGTCTTATATAGCAGAGTTTCATGTTTGAAGATCATTGTACCTTTGTTCACAATAACTTTGCATTTTTTTTTTTTATATAATCTTTATTTTAGAGATATTTCCATGAAAAACATACAGAAAGACATAGCATAACAGTTAATGCATACGAAGTATGTACGAATTACATATGCGGGTGTTATGTATCAAATGTATATGTGTATTATCTAGGATCTTGTACACATCAGTGGCAATATGGTGGGGGGATATTTATAGTCATCTAATCAACACTTATGAATTCACGCAACTATTGAACGCCCCAATTGCTCCCCGATGGAGGATCCCAGAACAAGACTATAACCATCAGTCAACTATATGGGTTTAACTGGAACCCATAGTACCTGAGACCCGGTCGAACGCCAGGTCATAAACCTTGATGTAAGCCATAACATACTGTAATTATTCTTTTTATAATAATGAAAGTATCAGACAAAGCAGAAGAAAGAAAAAAAGGGGGGGATAAGGGAGGGGGGGGGGGGCAAAGGGAGAACGAAAAAGAAAAAGGAAATGTTACACCTCTTGTCATGGTCTATCATATTGAACTGCTCTGGGTCTATTAGAGCACGTCAGTGTATCAGTCACCTATTGGTAGTTACTTCAATATCTGTCAAAAAACAACAAGCAACAGCTTCAAACGTGAGGATCAATTGGGATTCTGTATCTGAGAAGAACCACTGGCTGGCACCTTCCCCTGACCTGTGTAGTGCATCCATGTGGCCCATATTGAGTAGAACTTTTCATATTTGTCTTTACACTTCGCCATCCATTCCTCTGCAGCCATAATATTATTAACCAACCCTATCCATTCGGCACGTGTGGGTATTTGAGGCTTTTTCCAATGTATAGGGATCAACCTTCGTGCTGCGTTAAGTAAGTGTGGTAAAATTGACTTGCGGTACTGGCCGAGAGGGATGGTAGGGAAGTGCAGTAAGGATTCCAGTGGTGAGTCTGGGAGTTCCACATCTAATATGAGTTTAATTTGAGTATGTATGTCTAGCCAGAATGGTCGTAGTTTGGGGCATTCCCACCAAATGTGGAGGAATGAACCCCGAAGCCCGCATTCCCTCCAGCATGCGGCGGAAAGAGACGGGTAGATCTTAGTGAGCTTAGTGGGGACCCTGTACCACCTAGTCAAAACCTTATAGCTGTTCTCTTGCATTTTGGTGTCAACAGTGCTTGTATGAGTAAGGCGGAAGAGATGTTTCAATTGAGGTTCTGTAAAGGTGTGATTAAGATCTTTCTCCCACTCCCTAATAAATCCCAGTTTTCCCTCTTCCTGTGAAGATTGCAGTAACTCGTATAACACTGAGATCGCATGGGGGGTAATAGAGGATGACATACATAGTCGTTCAAAAGGCGATGCCACCGTGGGGGAACGAACCCCCTGCGGTAAGCTATCAATAAAATGTTTAAGTTGTCTATAGCGCCATTCGTCCATTGGGAATGGGCCGAACAGTTCCCTCAGCTTAGCCAATGGTATTAGGCCCTGATCCTGAACAAATCTGCCGCATCTGATCTCCCCGTCAGCTGTCCACGTACGGAAAAAAGATGGGTGTTCCCCCGGAGTGAACCATGGGAAGCCACCTAGGGGTGCCAGAGGGGAGATCGCCGAAGCGAGCTTCCCCTTCTTATTTAAGGCATCCCACACGTTTAAGGTATGTGAAGCCATAGGAGAGACCAGCATTGACAGACCTCTGCTCTCCCTGGGGACCCATGGTGCATGTGATAGATTTCGGCCAGCTAGAAATTTATCGAGCGGGACCCACAGTTTAAGGGAGACATTGTGATACCAATCCAAGATACGCTGTAAGGCTATAGCTTCATAGTACTTGCGTATCATTGGGACCCCCATTCCCCCTCTTGCTTTGGGGCGTTGTATCGTGCGAAGGGCTAGTCTGGGGCCCTTCCCACTCCATATATACTGTATAAACAGGCTGTTGAGGGTCGAGAAGAAAGTCCTAGGAAGGGCGATGGGCACCATCTGCAGGAAAAATAAGATGCGGGGTAGCACATTCATCTTCAGAATGCTGACTCGGCCCATCCATGAGAATGCAGCTCTATTCCAAGATTTAAGGTCCGTTCTGATGTTAGTGAGCAGTGTTGAGTAGTTACATGTATAGAGCTGGGAACATTGTGTGGGTAGGTTAATCCCCAAATATTTCAGGGAGGTCTGGCACCACGTAAACGAGAAGGCAGTCTGCAGCTGTGTACGTAAAGCCGTGGGTATATTTAGGGACAAGATCTCAGATTTGTTGTAGTTGATTTTAAAGTTAGATAGTAAGTGAAATTCCTTCAGTTCTGCCATGATGTTGGGTAGTGACAGGAGGGGCTCCGAGACGTAGAATAGGACGTCATCCGCGTAGGCGGAAAGCTTATGTTCAGTTGGTCCCACAGTGAAGCCTCTGATATCCCTATTAAGGCGTATTTTGTTTAGTAAGGGCTCCAATGTCAGAGCGAAGATCAAAGGGGATAAAGGACACCCCTGGCGTGTCCCATTATGTATTGGAAAGGCGTCCGATAGTAAACCGTTCACCTTTACTCTAGCTGTTGGAGAACTGTATAGGGAGGATATCCACGAGAGCATGCTGGGGCCCAGGCCAAGCCTGGTCAGCACTGCCCTCATGTAAGCCCAATCAACCCTATCGAATGCCTTTTCGGCATCGGTAGAGAGCAAGAGGCGAGGATGTGCTGTGGTCCCAGATTCTGCCCAGTGTATCAGTTGGAGTGCTCTATTAGAGTTGTCTCTGGCCTCCCTACCCATTATGAATCCCGTCTGGTCCGGGTGTATAAGTGACGGAAGGATCGGTTTGAGTCTGTTGGCTAGAATTTTTGCTAGGATTTTGACATCAGTGTTTAGAAGGGATATCGGCCTATAGCTCCCTGGCATGGAATGATCCTTCCCTTCTTTTGGAAGGACTGTGATATGTGCCATCAGAGCTTCCTTAGGCATCACCGTACCGGAAGCCAAGGCTGTGAAATAAGCACACATGGGTTCCGTGAGTACTTCTGAGTACTTCTTATAGTATGCGTTAGTATAGCCGTCTGGACCCGGGCTTTTCCCATTAGGGAGATCTTTAATCACAGTCTTAATTTCCAAAAGGGAGATAGGTATATCCAGCTGTTTACTAATGGAAGCCGCCAGTTGCGGGCATTGGGCTTCTGTAAGGTATTGTGCAATACGGTCAGTCCGTTGGGTATCCGTTAGGCCAGGCACTGTGCTCGGGAGGTGGTATAGCTGAGCATAGTATTCTTTGAAGGCGTGGGCTATTTTTGAGGAGTGCACCACCGGTGTACCTGTTGTCGAGGTCAGTTTGTGTACATGGCCTGAAGCCCGTTGGGGCCTAAGGGCTCTCGCTAATAGTCGTCCGCACTTATTACCAAATTCGTAGAATTTGTGTGCTACATGCCTCATTCGTGCCCTGATCCTAGCATCCAGCAGTCTGGATAAGTCCTGTCTGAGGGCCTGTAGTTCTGAGGTGACTGTAGGGGTTATGTGTCGTTTGTGTATCAATTCTGTTTTTTGAATCTTCCCCAAGAGGTCCTGCAATTCCCCTTCTCTAGCCCTCTTTAGTCTTGATCCCTGAGATATTAGCTCCCCTCGTATAACCGCTTTATGTCCCTCCCACACCGAGCCCATGCCCACCTCACCAGTTGTGTTCTCATCAAAGTATAGAGAGATGGCATCCAGCACCTGTTTGTGTGCTACCGCATCATCCAGGATGCATTCGTTTAGGCGGCAGCTCCATGTACGAGCCTCCGCGGACAGGGGCCGCAAGGAGATGAAGACCGGAGCGTGGTCCGACAGTGTAATGGAGCCAATTGAAGCGCCAGACAGGGAGTCTAGGGAGTATTGGTCCATTAGTAGTAAGTCTATACGAGTGTAGACATTATGTGTAGCTGAGAAATAGCTATAATCTCTATCTACTGGGTGTAATAGCCTCCAGCAGTCTACTAAATGGTGTGCCTGTAGTGATTTCCTGAAGTGTTTCAGAAAGGCAAAGGAGTGGGCCGAGCGACTGGAAGAAGTGTCTATCTGTGGGTCGGGACTGACATTGAAATCCCCTCCCATTATAAGTTGTCCTTCCTTAAAGGAGGTCAGGGTATCTAAGACAGAGTCTATAAAGGTAAGTTGTTTGTTATTTGGGGCATACACAGCTGCAAACGTGAACCTACGGGAGTAAATGGTGCCCTTGACGAACACATATCTGCCTTGGGGGTCTATGAGTTGATCCGTTAGGACAAAGGGACAATTTTTGTGTATCGCAATGGCAACACCTCCAGATTTGGGTCTTGGGGAGTTGCTAAGAAACCAGGACCGGTATAAGTGTGTGGGGAGCCGGGGGACCGAGTCAGCATTGAAGTGAGTTTCCTGCAAAAAAAACACATGCGCCCCTGAACGCTTCATCTCAAGCCACAACTTACCCCTTTTGGAGGGTGATCCCAGGCCCCGCACATTGTAGGACCCGATTTTTATATCAGCCATAGTAGCAAGGAGTGGAGAAGGGTCGCCATTCTGTCAGCAAGAGGGGGATTGATCCAAGGCGTAATCTTATCATCAAAATGTAGCCTGAGGGACACATTAAGCTCCAATAAGTACCTAAGAAATAAACCATGGTTATTGCAGGTGTTAAGAACATAAACATATAAGAAAAAACAGTTACAACAAAAAACATAGAAAAACCAAAATCCCTAAAAGTAGGGAAAAGTGCAACCTTGCCACTGGTCGGTGACCCCCGCCCCTCCTCCAGTAAGAAGGAGCAGTGGGGGTCAGCGAGCAGCGCCAATTCCCAATACGGGAACAAAACTCCTAGGAGTTGACCTATTGGAGGTAAGTGATACAGCACGGGGGGTGAGACCGTGGTGGAACCCGCTCATTGTGGTGGGCACAAAAATTGCACCTCAATGCCAAATGCATATGATGAATCAGCAGCTGGGGGGGGTGTCAAAAAAATGACAAAGAAGAAAAAAAAAAAAAATCCCCCTTAAGAGAAAAATAACGTCCAGGGGACATTTAGGATACCCATGTTGGGAAGTTCTGTTTCTTAGGTTTCTCCTTGAGGGGATGGAGGGTGGGATGCTCGAGCAGGGGGGCCCCTCCTGGATCCTCGGCGGCGTCTGCGGCGATTCGCTTGCCACTGTTCAGGGCGATTTGGGAGACGAGGTCCTCCAGTCCGGAATGTCCACCTGCGGCAGTCCAAGAGATTCCAGAAAATGGGGCAAATCAGCTTTGCTCCGCAGTGTAGATTGTTTACCGTCTTTAGTTGCAGATAGGCTGAAGGGGAATCCCCACCTATAGGGCAGTTGGGCATCCTGTAAGGCCGCCAGCAGTGGTTTGAGGGCGCGACGCTGCATCAGCGTGCGTCTGGAGAGGTCTGGAAAAAAAGATAGTTTGGCTCCATCAAAATCCACATGCCTGAGTCCGCGGACTTGAGTCATGATCTGTTCCTTAAGAGAATACTTATGCAGTTTGCAGATAATGTCTCTGGGCTTGTCAGGGTCTTCAGATGGAGGTCTCAGGGCTCTATGTGCCCGGTCTATCTCAATATGTTCTGGCGCTTGGCGGCCTAATATTTGTTTAAAGACCCCTTGCAGGGTAGGAACAATATCTCTCTGGCCCGTGGCCTCAGGTAGGCCTCTGATGCGTATGTTAACCCTTCTGCTTCTGTTCTCAGCATCATCCATTTGGTCAAGCAGGGCTTCAATCCTGCGATCCTGTGATCTACAGCGGTCTTTAAGGGCTTGTAATGCGGGAGCAGTCTCTTCCCACTGTGTCTCCAGCGTTTCCACTCTCCCCCCTAGATGTGCTGTGTCTGCTTGTAAGTCCTCTATGTCCTGCCTCATGGCCTTCTCTACTCTTTGCACAAACTTCTCCAAGTCATCCTTAGTGGGAAGGGAGAGTATATGAGAGCGAATGTCTCTATCCCCCCAGGTATCTCCTCTTTCAGGGAGCCTTTCTGACCTGTCCGATCCGGAGGGAGAGGAGGGGGGAGGCAGGGAAGGTAGCGGTAAGCGTGGGGAGCTGATAGGGGAGGTAGCTCTGGAAGCGTGGCCTCCGGGCGCCATCTTGGCTGTACTTGCCGTTCCTCTGCGAGTCTCATGGAAGTAGTTGTCCAGCGATTCTGACCGGCCTCGAGGGGTCCGCTGTGGTTGAGGAGAAGGTTTGCGTTTCGGGGGCATCGTTGTGGGTGAAAAAGCCCCCTTAAATGCTGCTGATCAGGCTTTATGTAGAGCGGGCTGCACGGAGCTCAAGGAGAGCACGTCTTCACTCCTGCATGCCGTAGCCACGCCCCCCCAATAACTTTGCATTTAACATGCAAAGCAAAGCAGAACCAGCTCATCAAGTGCATAATTTCTATTAGGTTCTTTTGGCCGGCAGATGTAAATATTCAATTTTGCATTATTATGAGCGGTGCTTGACTGTGCATGAACCTGCAAAATTAGCAGTTGCTATGGAAAGCGCCAACTCATCATAACACAGGTACAGTCGTGCTCAAAAGTTTGCATACCCTGGCAGAAATTGTGACATTTTGGCATTAATATTGAAAATATGACTGATCATGCTAAAAAACTGTCTTTTATTTAAGTATAGCAATCACATGAAGCCATTTATTACCACATAGTTTTTTGGATCCTTTTTAAATCATAATGATAACAGAAATCACCCAAATGGCCCTGATAAAAAAAATGTACATACCCTGGAATGTTTGGCCTTGGTACAGACACAGAAGGTGGCACACACAGGTTAAAATGGCAATTAAAGGTTAATTTCCCACATTTGTGGCTTTTTAAATCACAATTAGTGTCTGTATATAAATAGTCAATGAGTTTGTTAACGCTCACATGGATGCACTAAGCAGGCTAGACACTGAGCCATGAGGAGGTAGAAAAGAACAGTCAAAAGACCTGCGTAACAAGGTGATGAAACTTTACAAAGATGGAAAAGGATATAAAAAGATATCCAAAGCCTTGAATATGCCAGTCAGTACTGTTTAATCACTTATTAAGAAGTGCAAAATTAGGGGCTCTTTTGATACCAAGCCAAGGTCAGGTAGACCAAGAAACATTGCAGCCACAACTGGCGAAAGAATTGCTCAGGATACAAAGAAAAACCCCACAGGTAACCACAGGAACAATACAGGCTGCTCTTAAAAAGACGGTGTGGTTGTTTTTAACCACTTCAACCTCTGGAAGGTTTTACCCCCTTAATGACTAGAGAATTTTTTGTGATACGGCACTGCGTCGCTTTAACTGACAATTGCGCGGCCGTGCAATGTTTTCCCCATAACAAAATTGATGTCCTTTTTTTCTCACAAATAGAGCTTTCTTTTGGTGGTATTTGATCACCTCTGCAGTTTTTATTTTTTGCGCTATAGACAAAAAAAGGGCGACAATTTTGAGAAAAAAACAATATTTTTACATTTTTGCTATAATAAATATCCCCAAAAATGTTTTTAAAAAACAAACTACTTCATTAGTTGAGGCCAACAAGTATTCTTCTACATATTTTTGGTAAAAAACCCCCCAAAAAAACGCAATAATCGTATATTGATTAGTGTGTACAAAAGTTATAGCGTCTACAAAATAAGGAATATATTTAAGGCATTTATATGGCATTTTTATTATTTTTATTTTTTTTTTACTAGTAATGACAGTGATTTGCGTTTTTTTTGCGGGACTGCAACATTGCGGCGGACAGATCGGACACGTTTGACACATTTTTGGGACCATTGACATTTATACAACGATCAGTGCTATAAAAATGCACTGATTACTGTGTAAATGTCACTGGCAGGGAAGGGAATAACACTAGGGGGCGATCAAGGGGTTAAATGTGTTCCCTGGGAGGTGTTTCTAACTGTGAGGGGGTGTGCCTGATTAGAGGAGGAGCCAGATCACTGTTCCTACCTAGTAGGAACAGACAATCTGTTTCTCCTCCCCTGTCAGAACAGGGATTTGTGTGTTTATCAAGGTGTTGTTGGGCATATTGTAACCAGGCTTTTTTGTGGAACTTGTAAAGTAAATTCTTCTTTCTGGCAACTTGACCATGCAGCTCCTTTTTGTTCAAGCATCATCGTGCTCCTTAACCACTTGCCGACCGCTGCACGCCGTTATATGTCGGCACAATGGCAGCGGTGGGCAAATGGACGTACCTGTACGTCCCCTTTAAAAGCTGGGAATAGCAGGCACGCGTGCGCCGCCGCGTACAGCGTGACCGTGCCCGCGGGACCGGCGGACTCTATGTCCGCCGGTCTCCTGGCGATCGCATCACTGAGCCGCAGAACGGGGAGATGCCCCATGTAAACAAGGCATTTCCCCGTTCTGGCTTGTGTCATGACACAGATCACTGCTCCCTGTCATCGGGAGCGGTGATCGCTGTCATGTGACTTGAAGCCCATCCTCCCCACAGTTAGGATCACTCCCTAGGACACACTTAACCCCTTCATCGCCCCCCCTAGTGGTTAACCCCATTCACTGCCAGGGTCATTTACACAGTAATCAGTGCATTTTTATAGCACTGATCGCTGTATAAATGACAATGGTCCCAAAATAGTGTCAAAATTGTCTGATGTGTCCGCCATAATGTCGCAGTCCCGATAAAAATCGTCGCCATTACTAATAAAAAAAAGAAATTAAAAATAAAAATGCCATAAAACTATCCCCTATTTTGTAGATGCTATAACTTTTGCGCAAACCAATCAATATACACTTATTGTGATTTTTTTTTGTACCAAAAATATGTAGAAGAAGACATATCGGCCTAAACTGAGGAAAAAAATAGTTTTTTATATATTTTTGGTGGTATTTATAGCAAAGTAAAGCATTTACTTCATTTATAGCAAAGTAAAAAATAATGAGTTTTTTTCGAAATTGTTGCTCTTTTATTGTTTATAGCGCAAAAAATAAAAACTGCAGAGGTGATCAAATACCACCAAAAGAAAGCACTATTTGTAGGAAAAAAAGGACGTCAAATTTGTTTGGGTGCAACGTTGCATGACCATGGAATTTTCAGTTAAAGCGACGCAGTGCCGAATCGCAAAAAGTGCTCTGGTCAGGAAGGGGGTAAAATCTTCCGGGGCTGAAGCGGTTAAAAACAACCACACCATCTTTTTCCAGAGCAGCCTGTATTTCTCCTGAGGTTACCTGTGGGTTTTTTTTGTATCCCAAACAATTCCTGTGGCAGTTGTGGCTGAAATCTTTCTTGAGCTACCTGACCTTGGCTTGGTATCAAGAGATCCCAAAATTTTCAACTTTTTATTAAGTGATTGAACAATACTGACTGGCATATTTAAGGCTTTGGATATCTTTTTATATCCTTTTCCATCATTCTAAAGTTCATTACCTTTTACGCAGGTCTTTTGACTGTTCTTTTTCTACCTCCTCAGTGTCTAGCCTGC
Source organism: Lithobates clamitans (assembly GCA_037952925.1). NCBI lineage: Eukaryota > Metazoa > Chordata > Amphibia > Anura > Ranidae > Lithobates > Lithobates clamitans. The sequence continues at coordinate 1,009,646 of JBBGZY010001242.1, forward strand.
TTATTGCATCCACATGAGAGCTAACAAACTCATCGACTATTTATACACAGACACTAACTGTGATTTAAAAAGCCACAAGTGTTGGAAATGAACCTTTAATTGCCATTTTAACCTGTGTGTGCCACCTTCTGTGTCTGTACCGAGGGCAAACATCCCAGGGTATGTAAACTTTTTATCAGGGCCATTTGGGTGATTTCTGTTATCATTATGATTTAAAAAGGATCCAAACAACTGTGTGATAATAAATGGCTTCATGTGATTGCTATCCTTAAATAAAAGACAGTTTTTTGGCATGATCCGTCATATTTTCAATATTAATGCCAAAATGTCACAATTTCTGCCAGGGTATGCAAACTTTTGAGCACAACTGTATGTCCAATAAACACTCCAAACCAGCTGGCTGTCACTGTGAGGCTGATATCGCTCTCTTTATCTCTCTCTCTCTCATTCTATCTCTAATTTCCTCTTTTATCCTCCTAATCTCTCTCTTTCTCACTCTCTTTATATATGTCTTTAGCAAAGCATTCCTGTTCATTGAACAGGGTGAATTCAGGATATCTTAGCGGTATGAATAACTTATGTTTAATAATATTAAAACACTGTGATGACTACTGCTAGGCAGTATATAACCAGGAGCAGTATGTAACATACAGAAAGGGTCATCTAGTTTTTTCCATTTATAGCACAATGTACTGAATGGGCAGTCTGGTGTATGTCATGTATATCACAGTGCACAGATTGGGCCAGTATGGACTATATCATGCATAGCACAGTGTGCAGACTGGCCCTGTCTGGTATATGTCATGTACAGCAAAGTGTACAGAATGGGCAGTCTAGAGTATGTCATGTACAGTACAGTGTTCAGGATAGGGAAGTCTCTATATGTCACCTTGAACACAGTGTAGAGTATGGGCAGTATGGAGTATGTAGATTATAATGTACAGAATGAGCCAGTATGAGGTGTGTCATGTACAGCACTGTGTACAGAATGGGGCAGTCTGGTATATGTCATATACAGCACTGCAGGGGCGTTGCTAGATCTACAAAACATCTGGGGCTAGAGCCCATAGCAGCATAGTAAAGAAAGTCATACACTTGGGTGGGCATAAACATGTATTTACAGTAATATACGTGTGTATATATATATATCCCCAGAGAGCCCCCCACTTACATCAGGGTCCCCAGAGAGCCCCCTTACATCAGGGTGCCCAGAGAGTCCCCCCTTACATCAGGGTCCCCAGAGAGCCCCCCTTACATCAGGGTCCCCAGAGAGCCTCCTCCTTACATCAGAGTCCTCAGAGAGCCTCCCCCTTTCATCAGGGTACCCAGAGAGCCTCCTCCTTACATCAGAGTCCTCAGAGAGCCTCCCCCTTTCATCAGGGTACCCAGAGGGCCCCCCATTTACATCAGGGTTCCCAGAGAGCCCCCCTTACATCAGGGTCCCCAGAGAGCCTCCTCCTTACATCAGAGTCCTCAGAGAGCCTCCCCCTTTCATCAGGGTCCCCAGAGAGCCTCCTCCTTACATCAGAGTCCTCAGAGAGCCTCCCCCTTTCATCAGGGTACCCAGAGGGCCCCCCATTTACATCAGGGTTCCCAGAGAGCCCACCTTACATTAGGGTCCCCAGAGAGCCTTCCCCTTAAATCTGGGTCCTTAGAGAGCCTCTGCCTTAAAATCAGGGTCCCCAGAGAACTTCTCCCTTGCTTCGGGGTCCCCAGAGAGCCCCCCACTTACATAAGGATCCCCAGAGAGCCTCCCCTCCCCTTTGGGGATCCCTGCAGAGACTCGGGGCTATGGGCCCCAGATTCGGGGCTATAGCCCCAAAAGCCACCCCCTAGCGACGCCCCTGCAGCACTGTGTACAGAATGGGTATTATGGAGTATGCCATGTACAGCACAGTAAATAGAATGTGGCAGTCTGGTATATTTAATATACAGCACAGTGCACAAAATGGGCAGTATGGAGAATGCCATGTACAGCACAGTATAGGGAATGTGGCAGTCTGGCATATTTCATATACAGCACAGTAAACAGAATGGGCAGTATGGAGTATGCCATGTGCAGCAAAATGTACGGAAAGGATCAGCAGGCAGATCTGCACATGCTGGCAAGGAAAGCCTTCATTTTCTCAGGGTTTTTATCTGATATGAAGATCATCCTGCTTTCTGCACATCATTCTCTGATCTTCCAGTGTTGGTGCTGCTCACACTAAATTCTGCTATGTTATAGGGTGTGGGTAGGGCTACCTCTCATACCTACCTTCCTGGGTCTTATACCTTCATATAACTACAGGATGTCATGTTCAAGGAACATTTATGCGGAAAAGAAGTTCTAAGTTCAGTCCACCTTGAGTTTAGGACTGCATTCTTGTTTGAAGTCATAGTCCTCACTGCAATGAGCCCTTATAGGTATCCAGTACTTCCAGGTATAGGGGAACGTGTGGCATTCTTCCCTTTTTACCACTATGTAGTGCGCTGTACCTAAGAAGCCAATCACCAGGCCTAAGCACTGTCTCATGGGGTAGGAGAAGGCTTCAGGCCTAGACCTGTATAAGCTATGGCATATAACTTACATGGTGCTCTCTCCTGGGGGCTCCACCGAGTGCGCAGGGCAGCAGGGGAATTGGCGGAAGCTAAGTATTAGTAGCAGAGGAGATGAAATATAAAGAGAATGTGCTACTTTGCATGAATGAACACAATGACAGGTTCAGAAAAAGTCTAGGGTTTTCATTAAATGTAATGGTTGGATCTATGGGTTCTATGGGTTGGGTTGAGGATTAGTGTTTGTTTAAGGCAGCCTTCTTCAACCAGGGTGCCTTGAGGTGTCTTCAGAGCTGCAAAATGCCTAAAAATTGCCCAAAAATTGTATACAAGGCAGCGGTGGATGAAACCTGCCTTTAAATTACGCAAAGCCACATGTTTTCATTGTGCACCATTACGACCTTCTAGCTGCCGACATGCTAACGACCAATGACATCATCAGTTGATAAGGAGGATGTCAGTCGCCTGCATAGCATGCTTGTTTGACCCTTCCCTGCTTCTCTCCATCAGTTTTTGGGTCACGTTAGCTGAGTGATGGAGGAGAACTGAGGAAGAAGACAAACATTGGAATACTAGTCAGTACCAACTTGCATCTCTAACCTTGGTTGTCCTACGTGTGTGGATGTTGCTGCATTATGTACAACTATTAGAATAGTTTTTACATTTTAGAATGGGGTGCCTCAAGACTTCCAAAATTTTAAAGGGTGCCTCGAAACTTTCCATAATTTGGGTGGGTGCATCCAGATTTTCCATAACTTTAAAGGGTGCCTTGACTGAAAATGTTGAGAAACACTGGTTTAAGGCAATAGTGGTCAAATGAATAGATATAGGGGGCTTCAAAGACTACAGTCATTCTGCAAAATATGGTCACATGCTTACCTGCTTACCTGATGCTGGGTTCTGAACAGTTCAGGTTCTCACCCACACAATGTGTCCAGCTTGTTCTGCAAAAGTCCACCTCTCTGCAGCCACCATTTGGGTCCTGTGATGCCATTTTCTCCTGTGATATCATCGTCATCTTCCAGGTTCAGGCGCCACCTCCTAAAAATGTGAAACTATGATCCGCGGAAAATTGGTGTGCCGCTCAGGCTTGTATGATGGTTTGGGGAGCAGTATAAATGGTGCATAGGTCTGCTCCTGCAGGAGTGCCGGCGAGGGAGTGGAACTCATCCCAGCTCCTGTGACCACTGGAGAGAAGGAAGGAATCCCTGACACCGCGCATCCATGCGTGTGGTGTGGTAGTGGAAGAGGCACCCTCAGCCTGGGCCCCCGCAAGGCCATGACCCCAACTCGTTTCACCCCACCCCCCGGAGCTTAGTCATGGGGAACACAGTGACAGGTTCACTTTAAGGAAAAGACAATGGTTTCCATGCTTGGATCTATGGGTTGGGCTGAGGATTAGTTTTTGTTTAAGGCAATAGTGGTCAAATCAATAGATATAAGGGGCTTCAAAGACTACAGTCATACTTCAAAATATGGTCACATGCTTACCTGCTTACCTGATGCTGGGTTCTGAACAGTTCAGGTTCTCACCCACACAATGTGTCCATCTTGTTCTGCAAAAGTCCACCTCTCTGCAGCCACCGCTTGGGTCCTGTGATGCCATTTTCTCCTGTGACATCATCGTCATCTTCCAGGTTCAGGCGCTACCTCCTAATAATGTGAAACTAGGACCTACGGAAAATTGGTGTGCCGCTCAGGCTCGTATGATGGCTTGGGGAGCAGTATAAATGGTACATAGGTCTGCTCCTGCAGGAGTGTCGGCGAGGGAGTGGAGCTCATCCCAGCTCCTGTGACCACTGGAGAGAAGAAGGAAGGAATCCCCGATGCTGCGCATCCATGCATGTGGTTGGTAGTGGAAGAGACAACATCAGCCTGGGCCCCCGCAAGCCCATGACCCCAACGCGTTCACCCCATCCCCTGTGGAGCTTAGTCATGAGAAACACAGTGACAGGTTCACTTTAAGGAAAAGACAAGGGTTTCCATTAAACCTAAGGCTTGGATCTATGGGTTGGGTTGAGGATTAGTGTTTGTTTAAGGCAATAGTGGTCAAATCAATGGATATAGGGGGCTTCAAAGACTACAGTCATTCTGCAAAAGATGGTCACATGCTTACCTGCTTACCTGATGCTGGGTTCTGCACAGTTCAAGTTCTCACCCACCCAACGTGTCCAACTTGTTCTGCAAAGGCATATAACATAGATTGATACGCTCTGATACAAAGTTCAATCAAAGTGAGAAAATAATTTTTTGTGCTAAAAAAACCAATGTGAAAAAAATTGCTACCAAATCGCTAAAAAAATCGCATATATATAAAATCGCAAATATATGAAAAAATCGCAAATATTTAAAAACTGTGTTCCTCCAGTTATACAAATCCACTGGAAGTGGTGCGATATCTCCAAAGTAAACTAAGCAACAATTGTGTATAGATATACTAAAAATGCGTTTGCAAATAGTAATCAATCCAAATTAGTGCCAATAAATAAATAAATTAGATATATTCCCTGTGATAAGTGTTGAATCCTCCGTAATAAAAAATAAATAAATGATATGCTTATAAAGGTGCAATATATATACAATTGATGAGTATAAATAGATAAATAGTGCCAATAGAATCTGATTAAATATAGATGATTAAATTCATGAGATAGGATAAGTAACAGGCGACAATCCTCAGTAATCTGGGATATCTGGATTCCCGCAGTACTTATTTGTTCAACCTCTAAGCTATTTCTTCCACAGCAACAATGAATGGTAATTTTCTCAGTATCAAGTGGTTTTATGTAAAATAAACAAAGAGAGAAAACATTGCGCAATATTGTTACAATAAAAGTTCACAGGCAAAACAGCACAGTGATACACTCACGTGTGCCTGACTTGTTTTAGGCATGCAGATAAGCAGATAGGCAGATCTCAGCTGGTTTGTAAGGACAAGGCTTTCTACGCAAGCTGCTGCTGCTTGATACAATGTATTTAGCAAACTGTGTCCTAGGCTCCTCCCACGCGTTGCATCACTGACACGTGACTTTCTCAAGGCTAACAAGGCTGTTTTTGTTTTTTTAGCACAAAAAATTCTTTTCTCACATTGATTGAACTTTGTATCAGAGCGCATCAATCTATGTTATATGCTTTAATTTTTAGGGGATTCTGACCACTATATAATTGATAGCAGCTTGATATCATTGTCAATCCAACAAATTCTTTTTTATTTAATTAATTGCACGTGCATTCACATACATTTGATTTACACTTATTTGGTTGTATATGTCACGCTAGAACATTATTGCGCTTGTTTTTTTTGTTTATTTACTTTGTTCTGCAAAGGTCCACCTCTCTGCAGCCACCACTTGGGTCTTGTGCCGCCATTTTCTCCTGTGATGTCATCGCCGGGTCTTCCAAGTTCAGGCGCCACCTCCTAATAATGTGCCACTAGGACCCAGGGAACATTGATGTGCTGCTCAGGCTTGTATAATGGTTTGGGAAGTAGTATAAATGGTGCATAGGTCCACTGCTGCCGGAGTGCCAGCGAGGGAGTGGAGCTCGTCCCAGCTCCTGTGACCACTGGATAGAAAAAGGAAGGAATCCCCGAAGCTGCACATCCATGCATGTGATGTGGTAGTGGAGGAGACAACCTCAGCTAGGGATCCCGCCCCCCAAAGTGTTTCGCCCCAAGGCCCCCCCCAGAGCTTAGTCATAGGAAACACAGTGACAAGTTCACTTTAAGGAAAAGTCAAGGGTTTCCATTAAACTTAATTCTTGGATCTATGGGTTGGGTTAAGGATTAGTGTTTATTTAAGGCGATAGTGGTCAAATCAATGAATATGGGGAGCTTTAAAGACTACAGTCATTCTGCAAAAGATGGTCACGGCTTACCTGATGCTGGGTTCTGCACAGTTCAGGTTCTCACTCACCCAACGTGTCCAACTTGCCCCAGGCTTATCACCATGACGAAGCTCTGGGGCGCATGGCCTGGCGAGAGCCCAGGCTGAGGTTGTCTCTCCCCCTACCACACCACATGCATGGATGTGAGTATGGCATCAGGGGGTCGCTTCTCGGCCTTTTGGCTAAGATCAAGTGTAGTATCTGTTCTTATCAGTTTCCAGAGGAGGCGCTGTGTCACTCTCGTTGGGGAGGGCCAGCAAATCCAATGGTGTCATAGTACCTGGAAAGGCGATACTCAGCAGGGACTACGCCGTGTTGCCCGACAGTATACTGGGGACCGGCCAATGGTTGAGTCTGAGCCGTCTGGAAGGGTGCTCCTGGTGGGGATGGGTGCTGCATTTTGGTCTGGCTGAAGGGTCGGGTCCCTGGCCTTCTGGCCTGGATTGTGGTGGCTCTAGCTGCTGACAGTTATTTGGGTAGGAGAATGCTTACTCCCCTTTTGCAGGAGGGGGGGAGTGGCTAGTATCCATTTACCCAAATGTGAAACTGGAAGGGGTGATGGGAGTGACGGTGGAGCCTTTGGGGCAAGGGCTCTCACCAAGCTTCCTGAACCTCATGCCTTTTCTGTCTGCGGTGGGGGCTGTCGTAGTCTAGGCTGTGGGCCAGGGTAGGTCTTGAAAGCCTATGGAGTAGTGCCCCTGGGTGGCAGCCAGGGGTGCCATAAGATCACTGTGAGTGGCAGTCACTTTGATTTTGGGCACCACGGTCACTGCACCATAACACAGCTTTTTTTGCACCTGCCTCTTGGGCCAGGCCTTTTGGCTAGGACCAGAGGAATTTTTTATTCCTGGCCGGAGGGCCTGGTCATTGTGTTACACAATGGCCACTTCTTTTCGCTCTCCTCTCCACTATCCCTTCCCCCACTTTTTATTTATTTTGATTGAACCTATGTAGTCTGGTCACGTCTTGTTTTTGTCACGTTTGTCCCACTGTGTGACGAGTAAGGCTGCGGGTCCTCGGGCCAGCCCTGAAAGTCTTGGGAAGGGGTGGACATGGCCTTTTGGCTTAGTTCACCCTCTCTCATGGGGTCTCCCTTCGGGGGAGCCCCACCTAGTACTTGGGTGGGTCCTGTTTCGGCAGGCCCTCCAGAGAACGGGGTCTGTCTGGTTTCGGCCGGATAGACCACAGTAAGTACCTTTGTCCCCGTCCGGAGCCTAACGCCCCGGGGGATCAGGGAATTGGCACGTCTTGTGTACCCGTTGCACTTTTTTGTGAACACTCCTTATGTGTGTGCACATTTTTTTATGCACCGGGTGAAGTTTTTTGGGTGTGTTTTGCACGCCATAGGCTTTCAATAAAAAAAAAAAAAAAAAAATCAGGGGTTCCTTCTTTCTTCCCTCCAATCAATGTGCCACTAGGCCTGATCCCCATTAATGAAAACGGAATGATGTGTGTGTGTGTGTGGGGGGGGGGTTGGCAGGGGCTGAAACCTCTACATAAAAAAAAAAGTAAACCAAAAAATAAGAGACCTATTTCTGTGCTGTCCTTTAACGCAACCACACCTCAAAAGCACAAAAACGCGCAGTAACAAAAGTGTGACTGGTCCCTTGGGGTAGGACTAATTTCACAGTTCCATGGTTTTCTGCAGTAATTCTCCCATGCCAAAAAATAAGTCAGAGCAGTGACCCCATATAGAGAAGATTTTAGTATTTTCACACTCCTCAGCTATATACCGCAGGGAACATCGTTACAATTAAGCGGTAGCTGTATAAATTAATAAAGGTGCTTTGTCACATACAGCAACCTACAAACCACGCGTTATGAAAAAGATGTAATGCTAATTGTAATCTAAGGGGTAATTTAGTGTACATTTCAGGTAGCTCTCCTGAAGATTTAAGTAACATCATATAAATGTCAATTAACTCGAAATCCGCCAATTTCTAAAATGCCAATTAAAATCAGCAGTCATTTTTTTAAATAGGATGATGAAGTTCAGTTAGAGCTGAATCGTGAATCGTGAAGAGAGATTTGACTGTAAAATTTATTCCAGTTTATGTTTACGGAGATAACGAACTCCCTTGTTAGTAGATGGTAAAGGTGTATGTTTAATATATGTGATACCAACTAGAGCAGTTTATATTGAGAATACCCTACAATGTAAAAAGTAGAGGTAAGATTTAGTGAAAACAGCATGACGGAACAATCATTAGATAGAAGCAACTAAAATTATATGCAGACCTTATCCGCTTGAGCTCCGGAAGGTTTTACCTCCTTCATGACCAGGTCATTGTTTGCTATTCACCACTGCGCTATAGTGACTGGTAATTGCAGTCATGCAACACTGTACCCAAACAAAATTTTATATCATTTTTTATCACACAAATAGAGCTTTCTTTTGGTGGTATTTGATCACCACTGGGTTTTTTATTTTTTGCAAAATAAACAAAAAAAGACTAATGCCGTGTACACACGGGCGGACTTTTTGCCATCAAAGGTCCGACGGTCTTTCGACGGAGTTACGACGGACTTTCGACGGACTTTCTAACAAACTGACTTGCCTACACACGATCACACCAAAGTCCGACGGATTCGTGCGTGATGACGTACGACCGGACTAAAATAAGGAAGTTCATAGCCAGTAGCCAATAGCTGCCCTAGCGTCGGTTTTCGTCCGTCAGACTAGCATACAGACGAGCAGATTTTTCGAACCGGACTCGAGTCCGTCGGAAAGATTTGAAACATCTTCCAAATCTAAAGTCCGTCTGATGTTCGACCGAAAAAGTCCGCTGCAGGTCCGATGAAGCCCACACACGGTCGGATTGTCCACCAGATTCGGTCCGTCGGACCAGTCCGGTCGAAAAGTCCGCTCATGTGTACGCGGCATAAAAGTTTTGAATTTAAAAAAAAAAAATGTCTTCATAAATTTTGGCTAAAATCTATTCTTCTACATGCTTATTATGCCTCTTAGACTATAAGCTCTAATGAGCAGGGCTCTCTGATTCCTCCTGTATTAAATAGTATTGTAATTGTACTGTCTGCCCTAATGTTGTAAAGTGCTGCGTAAACTGTCGGCGCTATATAAATCCTGTATAATAATAATCATGTCTTTGATAAAAAAAACCAAAAAAACAATAATGCCCCGTACACACGGTCGGATTTTCCGACGGAAAATGTGTGATAGGACCTTGTTGTCGGAAATTTCGACCGTGTGTAGGCTCCATCACACATTTTCAATCGGATTTTCCGACACACAAAGTTTGAGAGTAGGATATAAAATTTTCCGACAACAAAATCCGTTGTCGGAATTTCCGATCGTGTGTACAGAAATCCGACGCACAAAGTGCCACGCATGCTCAGAATAAATAAAGAGATGAAAGCTATTGGCCACTGCCCCGTTTATAGTCCCGACATACGTGTTTTCTGTCACCGCGTTCAGAATGATCGGATTTTCTGACAACTTTGTGCGACCGTGTGTATGCAAGACAAGTTTGAGCCAACATCCGTCGGAAAAAATCCTAGGATTTTGTTGTCGGAATGTCCGATCAATGTCCGACCGTGTGTACGGGGCATAAGTGTATATTGATTGGTTTGCGTGAAAGTTACAGCGTCTACAAACTATGGTATATAATGATTTTTTTTTATATATATACTGTTAATGGTGATCAGCGACTTATAATGGGACTGCGATAGTGCAGCGGGCAATCTGATACTAACTGACGCTGGGGAGAACTGACTGACTGCCCATGACCATCACCAGTGCCATTAATACAGTGATCAGTGACAGCACTATACACTGTCACTGTACTAATGACACTGGCTGGGAAGGGGTTAACATCTAGGACGATCAAAGGGTTAAATGTTCCATAGTTACATAGTCGGTAAGGTTGAGAAAAGACATCAGTCCATCCAGTTCAACCTGTGGTGTGTGAGTGTGCTTTGTGTTTATGTCAATAGTACATCATATACCCCTGTATGTTGTGATCGTTAAGGTGCCCATCTAATAGTTTTTAATCTATCGAAACTCTCTGCTGATACCACCTCTTGTGGAAGAGAATTCCACATTCTTACCGCTGTGACAGTAAAGAACCCTCTACGTAGTTTAAGGTTAAACCGCTTCCCTTCCAATTCCAGTGAATGCCCGCGTGTCTTTTTAAATTCCCTTTCAATGAAAAGTTTTTTTCCCTGTGCTAGGGTCACCAGTATGGTATTTGTACATCGCTATTATATCCCCTCTTAAGCGTCCCCTCTCCAGAGAGAATGAGTTCAATGCTTGTAGGCTTTCTCCATAACTGTTGTCCTCCAGACCCTTTATTAGCTTTGTTGCCCTTCTGTGTACTCTCTCCAGTTCCATCACATCCTTCCTGAGGACTGGTGCCCAGAACTGGACGGTATACTCGTGATGCGTATATCTATATATAGATATAGATATCTATATCTATATATAGATAAAGATATAGATAGCTATAGATCATAGGCGTGCACACGGGGTGTTCCGGGTGTGCCTGGGCACACCCTAATCACCCCATGCTGTCTCCAGAGATTTGCCCCAAAATGCTGCATCCAAGAGAGTGTGTGGCCCGCGCTGCCTGTGAAGATCGTGAGAATTGCCAGAGCTGATCAGTGTATGAAGCTGACAGATAATGACACTGCATGCAGGAAGTGAGACCAGCTGTCTTAATGTCAGGGTGATGTCGGGGGTGGGCGGGACTGAACGGCCATCAAACACAAGCCAATGGGATGGGGTCTGGGCGGGCCGCTACATTTATGTGGCCCCGCCCCCTCTCTAAAGCAGCTCAAACATTGGCTGGTGTTTATAGCACTTGGTCCCGCCCACCCCCGACATCGCGGTTCAGTTGTAAGTCATCACAACTCAGCCGTGATGTCGGGGGTGGGCGGGACCAAGCGCCAACACCAGCCAATGATTGGGCTGCTTCAGAGAGAGGGCGGAGCCAGAGAAATGTAGCGGCCCGCCCAGACCCATCCTATTGGCTGCTGTTTGGTAACTGTTTAGTCCCACCCACCACCAACATCACCGCTGACTTTTAACAGCTGGTATCTCTCCATGCATGCAGTGTCATCATCTGACAGTTTCATACACTGAACAGCTCTGGCAATTCTCACGATCTCCTGAATGTGAAACTCCCCCTCTCCCCTATCAGTGCCAACCAATGCTGCCAATCAGTGCCAACCAATGCTGCCAGTGCCAACCAATGCTGCCAATCAGTGCCAACCAGTACTGCCTATCCATGCCAGTGCTGCTTATCAGTGCCAACTAATTCTGCCTATCAGTGCCAACCAGTGCTGTCTATCAGTGCAAACCAGTGCTGCCTATCAGTGCCAACCAATGCTGCCAATCAATGCCAACCAATGCTGCCAATCAATGCCAACCAATGCTGCCAATCAGTGCCAACCAGTACTGCCAATCAGTGCCAACCAGTACTGCCTATCCATGCCAGTGCTGCTTATCAGTGCCAACCAATTCTGCCTTTCAGTGCCAACCAGTGCAAACCAGTGCTGCCTATCAGTGCAAATCAGTGCTGTTTAATAGTGCCGACCAATGCTGTCTATTAGTGCCAGTGTTGCTTATCAGTGCCAGTGCCAACCAATGCTGCCTATCAGTGCCAGTGCTGCTTATCAGTGCCAACCAATGCTGCCTATCCGCGCCAACCAGTGCTGCCTATCCGTGCCAGAGCTGCTTATCAGTGCCAACCAATTCTGCCTATCAGTGCCAACCAATGCTGCTTATCAGTGCCAACCAATGCTGCCTATTAGTGCCAACCAATGCTGCCTATCAGTGGCAACCAGTCCCAGTCAGTGCACCCTATCAGTGCCAACCAATGCTGTAAATCAGTGCCAACCAATGCTGTCTATCAGTGCAGAGAATCAGAGCCTATCAGTGCCCATAAGTGCTAACAATCAGTGCCCATCAGTGCCAATCAGTGCTGACAATAAGCGCCCATCAGTGCCGCCCATCAGTGCTGCCTATCATTGCCACCTATCAGTGCACATCAGTGCTACCAATTAGTGCCAATCAATGCTGCCAATCAGTGCAGCCTATTAGTGCCCATCAGTGCTGCCTATCAGTGCCCATCAGTGCTGCCTTAGCAGGGATGGTGGAAACCCCTCTACAGATAATTGCAAAACAAATTACCTTAAAGTGCAACAACTTTTTAGTTGGGAGGTTCACACCATTATAGGACTTTGGAATTTTTATTTTTTAGAGTGTTACACTTAATTGTATATGTTTTAGTTACGGTTATAATGTGAATGATTGGACTTTAAGTTAATTTCCCACCACCCCTGCTAAGTCCATGTCTTTATGGACCTTGTTTGTGCACTGGTGGGCAGTCATGTTGGAACAGGAAGGGGAGATCCCCAAACTGTTCTCACAAAGTTGGGAGCATGAAATTGTCCAAAATGTCTTGGTGACGA
>JBBGZY010001242.1:1025000-1187500 GCA_037952925.1 Lithobates clamitans
AAATCAGATACAAGCCTTGTCTAGCCGCTATCATGTCTTTATGTCCAGTGATAAGTGAAGAGCAGGAATCGCTAACTGCAGCTCCCAGTGAGTGGAGAACACGCAGGTATATCTATTCCTTCACACACTCCACTGAATGCTAATGTCACAATTCCGGTGACAGATTCGGAGGGTCATGGCTTGAACAGTGCATGCGCTGCATATAACTTTCCTGCTTCTTAACACAAAGTGAAAAGGAATTGCAAGACCTACTAAACATTCCAAAAACCATTTACCGACATCTGCATTTTAGCATTCTTTAGTAAAGAATGCTATTTTTGAACATAAACAGTATTTAAAGCCAAACCCCTGGCACAAAAATGTCAATGTAATATATCCTTTTGTCACAAAGGATAAAAAAATAACTGTGATTGTATTAAAATGCCTTTGCAAACCCAGATAGTACCTTGTGAAAGTAGAAGTGATATCATCACTGTGCAGTGGATAGCCTGTGCAGAGAGCACAGCTGTGGGAGGGGCCCAACAGCTCCACCCACTACAGTCTGCCTACAGAAAACTACAGGCTGGGGGCGGAGACAAGGCCAGTCATCCTGCACTAGGAGAAAGAGCAGAGCTGTGGGAGGTGCTCAGAAGGCCCCACCCACTACAGACTGCTTGTAGAAAACTACAGGAGGGGGGCGGAGACAAGGCTATTTACCCCCTTCACAAGGAGAGAGAGCAGAGTTGTGGGAGGGACTCAGCAGGCTCCACCCGCTTCAGACTGCTTGTAGAAAACTACAAGAGGGGGGCGTAGACAAGACTATTCCCCTTTCACAAGGAGAAATATATATATATATACATATATAGTGGAACCTCAGATTGCGAGTAACGCAGTTAATGAGCGTTTCGCAATATGAGCACTGTATTTTTAAAAATCGTAACTTGGTTTGCGAGTGTTGTCTCGCAAAACAAGCACGATTCAGGCCAAAGCGATGTGCAGTACCGCTTTTGGCCTGAGGTTGGGGGGCGCCGGAGCCGAGCAGAGCCAAACGTCGCCGATCGGCGCTGTTCGGAAATGCACGGATAGGCCCGAGGACAGCATGGCTGACCTCGGCAAATCTCAGGTAGAAAGTCTTTCCGAGGTTTGCCGAGGTCATCCGAAGTGTCCTCGGGCCTTTTCAGCCGTTTCTGAGGCTCTACGGCGCCCCCCCCCACCTCTGGCCGCATGCGATATTGCATCCCATTGCAGAGCGAATTATTTGGCATTCAATGGGGAAACTCGCTTTGATATGTGAGTACTTTGAATTACGAGCATACTCCTGGAACGGATTACGCTCGTAATCCGAGGTTCCACTGTGTGTATATATATATATATATATATATATATATATATATATATATATATATGCCCTGACTTAATTTAAAAGATGAATCAATAAAGAGGATTTACTGTATAAAAGGCAACTTGAAGGTTGTTGAAATGTAGAAGATATATTGTTGGTTTGTATAGAAATCCCAGTTCTGGTATGTGTGATGGTTTTCACCAAGAACCAAAAGGTGTTGAAGTAGGCTACATTACCTGAATATACAGTATGTAACATGGAGCCAAGGGATTCCTTGCACCGCCAATATAATGCAGAGATTTTGGTATTTATTTATTTATTTTAAGGAGTGTGGTGGGTATTCTGTACTAATGGGATAATATCTTGAAACCTTGTTTTTGATATTTATTAGCGATGGAAGATTTTTGTGTGAAAAAAAAGCTCTTTCAACGTTGCTTGGATCTGAATGTCGTAGACAAGTCCGACTTCCATTTTTTTTTCAAGTTGGTTGGGGTAGCAAGGTTGAGGCTTTAGTAGAGGCAAAAGACAGAGTGTCATATGGATTCCTCAATCTTGCAGGTGCTTTAACAAAGAGATATGATGGCGTAGAAGGATAGTATTTTTGGGAAAGGGAAATGCCCTCCCTTGAGAACCAACCTGAATGAGTTTTAAGGTTAAAATGGTTCTAAAATGGTTCTTTATGCATTAAGGTGAAAAACCTTCTGACGCCGCTGTCTCTCGCCGCTGTCTCTCTCCTCATTGGACAGATTGATAGCAGTGGGAGCAATTGGCTCTCGCTGCTGTCAATCAAATTTGGTGACACGGAAGCAAAGGGCGGGGCCACAACCCGCTGTGTGTCAATGGGCGCTGCAGTGGGACTTAGGAGACAGCCCGCACTAAAAGTGGCTTTCCATGGGGGCACCTGATGAAGAGGAGGGGTCTGAAGAGCTGGCAGGGGACCCCAAAAGAAGAGGATCGAGGCTGCTCTGTGCAAAACCATTGCACAGAGCATGTAAGTATAGGCATGTTTGTTATTTTTATTTTTTAAAAACAAAGCTTTAGAACCACTCTAAAGATACGAACAGCGAAATCATCCATGACTGCTGAGGTGCAATAAGCCCAGGTCCCATACCATAACTTACCATGACCACTTATAACACCTTACCCCTTCTTCCCATCCAAATAAAAACCACATACAACCATTAACGTTGGAAAGGGCAAGGCCACAGCTTTATTAACTTAAAACATAACATTAAATATTTAAACCATGCCAGTCACAGTTGCACTGTGAGCACTCAACTCTAAATGTAAAAGGGAGATGAAGGAGGGGCCTGTCCTTACCATAAGTGCTGGACCGGCCGTCTATCTCCCAATTACCATCAGGGCATAACAAATTGTCCATATTTGCTGGCAAGGTCACCAAAACCGCAGCACACTGTGACATACCATCAGGAATACGGCGGGAGGGTGGGCAGCTCTTCCATGCTTCCGTTCGAAAAGGCCCATAATCCCCTGGGGTGCAAAACTCCTGAGCTCAGGCCCAGCCCCTATCCCTTCCTGTACCAATCCCAAGTGAGCCAAAGTCACTTTAACTCCTCCCTGGCCATGCCCCCATCAGTCAGGGCTCTCTTTCCTGAGGGGCTCAAGAGGCCTTCATGTGTAAAGATGTTTATTTGCTACAGGGTCAATACAGCATAGATACACTTACACATTTTCGGCTGCGAGGCCTTAGTCAAAGTTATGATTAAGGTCTCACAGCCGAAACACGTAAGTGTATCTATGCTGTATTCACCCTGTAGCAAATAAATATATTCACAGTTGGATGTTTTCGGGTTGCCAACTGTTCATCTCTTTCACCTGAGCACCGTTACCTCAACTTCCCTTTAGGACTCCATTTAAAGCAATGCTTCCTTTTGTTGTATGAATGAGTGAGGAAGTCAATAGCTCTAAATTTTTTCATGCCATATGGTCATACATAATAGGTGGGATTAGTCCCGGTTAAAAAAAAAAATGTAAAAAGGAGGCCAGCAATGACAACCCACGTACTTCTCTCATGACAGTATCATCTGAAGTTTCCCTTGCCCCTTTCTTCCTCTTTACAATACTATTGGCTACTGAGGCAGCCAATCATAGGGATGAGACAGTAGGAATGTGTGGGGGCAGTAGGAAGTGACAAGCTATGATACTACTGGTTTTCTAGCTACAGCACGTCACATGCGCCATGCACCACATGGCCTGGCTTATGTTTGGCATGCGTAGAATAGTATTGTGTGTCTCCAGCAATGTATTTCCTGTGCTCATGCTGTCCAATGGTGAGGAACACCATGGGAAGTGGTGGGGGATGAAGCACTAACAGGATCCTGGCTCTGGAGGACAGAACAGTAGGCAGCAAGGTGTGTCATAATGTGCGTGTTGCTCATAGTTGCATGTGATAGCTAGAGCTCACCCCCACCACTTCCAGTTTGATGGCATTTTATACCTTTTTTGTAGCACTTTTGACAAATCCTTTTTGAGTCCTAAAATCCAAGACTGTTTGGGAAGAGCCTCATCCCACATCAGGAGAGCGTCAAGCTGCACAGGTCTACTTTAGCCTCGTAACAGGGTCATTCTTGCAATGTAAATCTAAGCGCAGCGAACCTACAGTACACAATCTTTTATCTATAAATTATGTATGAACCAGGTCATACAACGGACAATTTTTAACATCTTCCTGCTTTCATTCCTTTGTCAGAGTACGCTCGATTTGAGGCAAAAATCCATGACCTGCGTGAACAGATGATGAATCACAGCATGAGTTCCGGCTCTGGCTCCCTCAGAACAAGCCAGAAGCGTTCACTCTACGTACGGTAAGACCATGCCACCTGCCGCTTTGTTTTTTTTAAATTGTCCTTGCTGGTACATGACTTCAGGGCCATCACAGGGCGTCCAGCTGCATTGGGGCCCATGAGATCAGAGGCGAGCCGGTTATAACTTTGATGTTTCTTAATTTACCAACCTAGCAGATCAAACCAGCAATGTTTTTTTATCCCTTTTTTTTGCCTTCAGTTGTCTACTATTTGATACTAAAATGCTTGTAATGGTTGAAATAGATCAGAGTTTTTTCGCTGGAATTGAAAAATGAATATCACACGGGCTAAAATTGTCAATCAAAATCGTTTGTATGAAAAAACAGCCCCTGGATTGACTATCAGGGACCCAATGATCTTTGTACTCGGGTAAAGCCTCCTCCATGTTCCTGCTTGGCTCTGGTCAGGAGAGGGAACCCAACTGCAGGCATAAATGCCCTAGCTGTGGAACTTAATGAAGAACTTGGTTATTGCTGTAAAAAAATCAAGTCAGCAGCTACAAAAACTGCACCTGCTGACTTTTAACAGACATTTATCAGCCCAAGAGTCCAGCACTGTCTTCACTGAAGCCAATCCTTTGCCAGACTTTGGGCCCCTGGTGCCACCATCTTGGATGTGGGAGCCGGCTGTGACTTCCCCATGTCTCACAGCTGACTTCCTATTGAGTGAAGGCAGGTGCAGTTAGCTAGTCTGCCACTAGGTGGCTCGGTTCCAGAATAGTGTCTGGTTACAGGAGACAGCGTCATTGGGTACTAGGACCCCTTTAGTTAGAGCCCCCCTGTAATGATGTCATGGGAGAGTCAGTGCCCAGTTCTAAGCCATGTTGGAAGGAGCCCTAAGGCAGTTGAGGCATGGGCCCCACAACAGTACAGATATAACCAGCACCTGGAGGCTCTTGACAGGGCTGGAGGGATGGTAGGAGTAGATCTGCACCCAAGAAAGTCAGCTGTAGACTTCATTACCCTTATTGAGGTGGGGCTAGGGTAGGCTGCAAAATGTCATTTGGGCCAGGCCAAGAGTTCCCTGAATGAGGCTGTTCCCCTGGAGGCTTCCGCTAGAGGTTAACCTATGGAAGAGGTGCCCACAGAGAACCCAGTCCCGTGCATACTAATGACCTCGGGTGGAGAGATAGACTGTAAAAGGGAGGTAACTGCTTAAAGTGCTGCATGATCTTTTTACATATGACTACTGCGGGCCATCCACTAAACGTGATTGACTGTATTGTCAAGTGACTCCGGAATGTACTGTATGTCAATGTGACGTGACTTTTGTGAGTACCATCAGTAAAGTGCAGCAACTGTATTCATGTGTGGACATTCCTTCCTTGTGATATAAAGGTCAACGGAGGGTTCAGCCTCAGCAGGAGGGACAGTGTTCAAGCAAAGGCAAGAGAAAAGAGAGTTGTGCTTTTGGCACCCTTACTAGCCTATTGCAAAGCCCCTCTTACATGTGCATGCACAAAATTGCAAGCCACTTTTAGTCTCGTCTCGAGCCTTTTGGGATGTGTGACGGGTCCCAAGAGGTTGCAGGGGGAGGGGGGCCAACTAAGCTTACATACCTCTCACCTACTGTAGGTGAAAATTGCAGAAGTAGGAGAGGGTACCTGTCAGGAAAAGATACCCACTCAGAGAAAAAGGACACCAATTTCTTTACAGTAGTGGGGAGGAGTATCCTGAACGGAACTTTGACTTTTAAGTGAGGGTCCACTTTAAGATGTCCAACTATAGTACCAATCCACTACCCCAGAAGTAGCAGTGGGCTTAAGTCATCTTCATTAAGAATGAGCCGAACACCCCCCGGTTCAGTTCGCACCAGAACTTGCGAACTGGCAAAAAATTTGGACGAACACACGAACACCGTTAAAGTCTATGGGACACGAACATGAAAAATCAAAAGTGCTCATTTTAAAGGCTTATATGCAAGTTATTGTCATAAAAAGTGTTTGGGGATCGGGGTCCTGCCCCAGGGGACATGTATCAATGCAAAAAAAAAGTTTTAAAAACGGCTGTTTTTTCGGGAGCAGTGATTTTAATAATGCTTAAAGTGAAACAATAAAAAACTAAATATTCCTCTAAATATTGTGCCTGGGGGATGTCTATAGTATGCCTGTAAAGTGGCACAGTTTTCCTGTGTTTAGAACAATACCACAGCAAAATGACTAAAGGAAAAAAAGTCATTTAAAACTGATCGCGGCTGTAATGAATTGTCGGGTCTTGGCATTATGGATAAAACTCATTGAAAAAAATGGCATGGGTTCCCCTCCCCCCCAGTCCATTACCAGGCCATTTGGGTCTGCTATGAATATTAAGGGGAACCCCAAACCAAAAATTTAAAAAAAAATGGCATGGGGTCCCCCCCAAAATCCATACCAGACCCTTATCCGAGCACGCAACCTGGCAGGCCGCAGGAAAAGAGGGAGGTTGAGAGAGCGCCCCCCCCACACCGCACCATGCCACATGCCTTCAACATGGTTGAGGATGCTTTGGGGTCCCCCTCAAAGCATCTTGTCCCCATTTTGATGGAGACAAGGGCCTCATCCCCACAACCCTTGCCCGGTGATTGTGGGGGTCTGCGTAAACGTGTGCCCCCACCCCCTCTGACGCCACATGACATCAGAGGGAGGTGGGGTCGCCCGTTTATGTCACCGAGTGGCCCCGCCCTCAGCTATATAACAGCTGTCATGGAGAAGAAGCATCACTCGGCGGGAGCCTCCCATGGAAGTGGAGCTGTTGCGGCTTTTTTTTCTTTTTTCGGCTTGTCGGGCGGCGTGATATGGATCTACATCGCGGGACATTTTTTTTTTTAATAAAGGACTTGTCCCAAAGTGTCTCCTGTCTTTCTTTACAATTTTTGACACTTTTTTGTGAAGTGGTAGGGGTACCCTTACCAATTCACATAGGGGAAGAGGCCGGGATCTGGGGTCCCCTTGTTAAAGGGGGCTTCCAGATTCCGATAAGCCCTATGCCCGCATACCCGACAACCACCGGGCAAGGGTTGTGGGGATG
Organism: Lithobates clamitans; assembly: GCA_037952925.1. Lineage (NCBI taxonomy): Eukaryota > Metazoa > Chordata > Amphibia > Anura > Ranidae > Lithobates > Lithobates clamitans. Next base: position 1,032,152 of record JBBGZY010001242.1, read on the forward strand.
AGGCCCTTGTCCCCATCAACATGGGGACAAGATGCTTTGAGCTGGACCCCAAAGCATCCTCCCCATGTTGAGGGCATATGGCCTGGTACGGTTCAGGAGGGGGGGCGCTCTCTTGCCCCCCCTCTTTTCCTGTGGCCTGCAAGGTTGCGTGCTTGGATAAGGGTCTGGTATAGATTTTGGAGGAACCGCCACGCAATTTTTTTTTTAATTTTTGGTTCGGTGTTCCCCTTAATATTCATAACAGACCCAAAGGGCCTGGTAATGAACTGGGGGGGAGACCCATGCTGTTATTTTCAATGAGTTTTATCTATATTGCGGAGACCCGACAATTCTTTACAGCCGCGAAACGTTTTAAATGACTTTTTTCCTTTAAAATGTCATTTTTCTGTGGTACTGTTCTAAACACTGGAAAAATGCATCACAGACATACTATAGACACCCCCCAGGCATGATATTAAAAGCAATATTTCATTTTTATTGTTTCACTTTAAGCATTATTAAAATCACTGCTCCCGAAAAAAAATGTCAGTTTTTAAAACTTTTTTTGCATTGATACATGTCCCCTGGGGCAGGACCCAGGTCCCCAGACACATTTTTTTATGACAATAACTTGCATATAAGCCTTTAAAATGAGCACTTTTGATTTTTCATGTTAGTGTCCCATAGACTTTAACAGGGTTCCGCGGCTTTCGAATTTCCCGCGAACACCGCATAATGTTCGTTGTTCGCCGAACGTCCCAACAACCAAACCGTTCGCCCATCCCTAATCTTCATATGCGTAGATTCAGCAGAGACTTTACACCCCCTCATCCTAGAAGCAGGCATTGCCTGTGTACGTGGCACACCGGGCACCATGTCCCCTACAGGTTTATGACAATCTGTCTGGTTCTCCTTAGAGACTGCCTGAGGAACTAGTGGCTGCTGAAGAAAGGTTGTCAAGGGATGCCATGAATGAAAGCTCCGCTCAAAGCGCATAAGGCTTTGTGTGTACTCCTCACTGCTTTTAATGACATAATAAAGCTGGATTTACTTTTTCATTAAGAAGGGACTGCAGTGTTGTCTTATGCTTTGGTTGAGATGGGATGATGGAAAAGCGTCGGTTGATTGCAGAGCTGAACATGCTGTGGATAATGGGACTCATTTGGAATTTTGAGCGGAGCTCCTTGTATGCTGTGGATTTGAGTTAAAGCGGTATAAAACCCAAATGGTAACTTTTATCATATTGCAGCTTACCAATTCTTAGATGTGATACCTGCATTGTCTTTCTTTAGTTTTTACCTGATGATCCAACCAGTAAGACTGTTGTTTTATCAACAAATCAAGCTCTCCTGCAAATGTATCAGTTCAGAGTGTTGAGACAAACCATTAACCACTTAGAATGATCAGCTTTTATTTATTCATGTAAAACCTTGATCCAGTGGCGGCTGGTGCTAAATATGTCGGGGAGGGGGGGCTTCAAACTAACGCCAGACAACTGCCTCCCCCCCCCGCGCATCATATGGATGGCTGACAGGAAGGCGGCAATCGCCCCAAGCACCCACCCACTCCACCTTAGGAGGCAGTGGGGAGGAAGAGCCAGCCGTTGCTTCTCCTCTCGGCTGAACAGGAAGTGTATTCTGACTGAGACACGATTGGCAGGGGTTCCCCCTGATGAAGATATGACATTTCCCCTGTATTGACACGCGTAGGGGAGGGGACTTGACGGCACAGGAGGCAGCTGGTCTGTCATATGGAGAAGGAGCATACGATCTCATCCATGGCTAAAGCATGCTATAGAGCGGTGCACTAACACACCAGACCCATGTGGGTACCCTATAATAGGGCTTTGTTTGCATTAAATAAAATCTTTTAAAACATTATTACACTATGGAAGTCTCTTTTTGATATTTATATATGAGGATGCCACATCTGTGAGCAGTATTTGGACCTTGCAACCTGACCTGGAATCCGTTTTGGCGATTCAAAAGCGTGTATTGACCAAACTTAATTGCGAGGTCACACGCTCTGAGGTGAGCGGCCATTACCTTGGGGTGGGGAGCACCTGAGTGTAATCACTGCTGCAGATCGATATATTCACAGTCACCTATCACAGTCACGTTTATTATCTTTAGATTAAGGACGCTGAAAACTGACCTTGGATGGTCAGAGTATCACGGACCTGAGCACTTCATGGACCACCTTTGTATCAATATTTATATTTTATGAAATGTGTGTGTATATTCACGTTATGATGTTGCAAGCTTTATGGCGAAACCAGGTGCATATATATATATATATATATATATATATATATATATATATATATACCGTATATACTCGAGTATAAGTCGAATTTTTCAGCACATTTTTTTGTGCTGAAAGTGCCCCCCTCGACTTATACTCGAGTCAAGCACTTTTCTGCAGCAAAAAATTTCATTTTCTGAACCGACTTTGGGGCCCTGTATCTCAGGGCCGTTTGGTGCTAGAAACCCCAAATTTGGTATCCAGTGGACCGGGTACCACAACATATCCAAAGCTGAAGTTCCTAGCACTAAGTGGCTCCGAGATACGGGGCCCCAAAATCGGTTCGGAAAATGTCATTCTCTGCTGCAGAAAAGTGCTTGACATTTTCTGAACCGAGTTTGGGACCCCATATCTCAGGGCCACTTGGTGCTAGGAACCCCAAATTTGGTGTGCAAACCCAGTGGAACTGGTTCCATAACATATCCAAAACTGGGGTTCCTAACACCAAGTGGCCCTGAGATGCGGGGCCCCAAAACTGGTTTGGAAAATGTCATTCTCTGCTGCAAAAAAGTGCTTGACATTTTCTGAACCGATTTTTGGGGCCCTGTATCTCGGGGCCACTTGGTGCTAGTTCCACTGAGTTTGCACACCAAATTTGGGGTTCCTAGCTCTAAGTGGCCCCAAGATACGGGGCCCCAAATTCGGACAACTGTGTCTATCTGCAGCAATGTCATTTCGGGACCCTTTGGGTTCAGAGACCCCAAATTTTGGCTGCAGCTAGGGGGGGCATCTAGGAACCCTTAACTACCGAGTTCGGAGGACCTATGGCTGCAAATGGGCACAGTGAGGCATGTAAATGGGCACAGTGATGCTGCAAATGGACATTGTTGACCCTCTTTTCCACTTACAGTAGCTGTGCATTTCTCACCCTCGTCTTATACTCGGGTCACTAAGTTTTTCCCATTTTTTTTGTGGTAAATTAGGGCCTCGACTTATATACGGTATATATATATATATACCGTATATATATACATATATATATATATACATATATATATATATCTTATTCTTGGGATTGAATTTATAGGCACATCACTTTAGTTAACAAGTTTGTTTTTTTTTTTTTTTTTTGCTGCAGGTTCAGCAGATCATTAAGGGGATGGGGCAGCACATGATTTATTTATTATATTATATATATATATTTATAATTATATATATTATAATTCTCTATTGTCACACAACTGGGTGGATTCAAGGCGCAGTGCCCTGCGCCACGAGTCCACTCTTTTTTTAAGCCAATTGGAGCCTCAGGCTCTTACATAGTTACATAGTAGGTGAGGTTGAAAAAAGACACAAGTCCATCAAGTCCAACCTATGTGTGTGATTATGTGTCAGTATTACATTGTATATCCCTGTATGTTGCGGTAGTTCAGGTGCTTATCTAATCGTTTTTTGAAACTATCAATTCTCCCCGCTGAGACCACCGCCTGTGGAAGGGAATTCCACATCCTTGCCGCTCTTACAGTAAAGAACCCTCTACGCAGTTTAAGGCTAAACCTCTTTTCTTTTAATTTTAATGAGTGGCAACGAGTCTTGTTAGACTCCCTCCGTGAAAAAGTTTTATCCCTATTGTGGGGTCACCAGTCTGGTATTTGTAAAATGAAATCATATCCCCTCTCAAGCGTCTCTTCTCCAGAGAGAATAAGTTCAGTGCTCGCAACCTTTCCTCATAACTAATATCCTCCAGACCCTTTATTAGTTTTGTTGCCCTTCTTTGTACTCGCTCCTATTCCAGTACATCCTTCCTGATGACTGGTGCCCAGAACTGGACGGCATACTCCAGGTGCGGCTGGACCAGAGTCTTGTAGAGCGGGAGAATTATCGGTTTATTGCTGGAGGGGATCCCCTTTTTAATGCATGCCATTATTCTGTTTGCTTTATTAGCAGCAGCTTGGCATTGCATGCCATTGCTGAGCCTATCATCTACTAGGACCCCCAGGTCCTTTTCCATCCTAGATTCCCCCCAAGGTTCTCCCCCTAGTGAGTAGATTGCATTCATATTTTTGCCACCCAAATGCATTATTTTACATTTTTCTACAATAAACTTCATTTGCCATGTAGTTGCCGACCCCATTAATTTGTTCTGATCTTCTTGCATCCTTCCATATCCTGCTGAGAAGTTATTTCCCTGCTTAACATAGTATTGTCCACAAATACAGAGATTGAACTGTTTATCCCATCCTCCATGTTATTTATTAACAAATTAAATAGGATTGGTCCCAGCACAGAACCCTGGGCAACCCCACTACCCCCCCTTGACCATTCTGAGTACTCCCCATTTATCACCACCCTCTGAAGACGCCCTTGTAGCCAGTTTTCAATCCATGTACTCACCCTATGGTCCATGCCAACGGACCTTATTTTGTACAGTAAACGTTTATGGGGAACTGTGTCAAATGCTTTTGCAAAATCCAGATACACCACGTCTTCAGGCCTTCCTTTATCTAGATGGCAACTCACCCTTGCATAGAAGGTTAATAGATTGGTTTGGCAAGAACGATTCTTCATGAATCCATGCTGATTACTGCTAATGATACGTTTTTATTACTAAAATCCTGTATATAGTCCCTTGTCATCCCCTCCAAAAGCTTGCATACTATTGATGTTAGGCTAACTAGTCTGTAATTCCCAGGGATGTATTTTGGCCCTTTTTTAAATATCGGTGCTACATTGGCTTTTCTCCAATCAGCTGGTACTATTCCAGTCAGTAGACTGTCAGAAAAAATTATGGTCTGGCAATTACTTGACTGAGTTCCCTAAGTACCCTCGGGTGCAAGCCATCTGGTCCCAGTGATTTAATAATGTTAAGTTTTCCAAGTCTATTTCTAATTCTGTCCTCTGGTAGCCATGGAGGTGCTTCCTGTGATGTGTCATGAGGATAAACACTGCAGTTTTCGTTACTGAAGCCCCCCAATTCCCTTGTGAAGACTGAGGAGAAGACAAAATTCAATACCTTCGCCATCTCCCCATCCTTTGTAACCAGATGTCCTTCCTCATTCTTTATGGGGCCAATATGGTTTGTCCTCCTTTTTTACTGTTTATATACTTACTGTAAAGAATTTCTTCGGATTTTTTTTGCTCTCCTCCACTATATGTCTTTCATGTTCTATCTTAGCCCCCTGATTGCACCCTTGCATTTCTTGTTGTATTCTTTGTAAAGTCTGAATGCTGATGATGATCCCTCAGCCTTGTATTTTTTGAAGGCCTTCTCGTTTGTTTTTTTATGCATTTTTACATTGGAGTTAAGCCATCCAGAACTTTTGTTCGCTTTTAGGACTTTTGTTCGCTCTTTTAAATTTATTTCCCAATGGGATGCATTGGCTAATGCCCTTATTTAATATGCTGTTAAAGCAAACCCATCTCTCCTCCGTGTTCTTTGTTCCTAAGATTTTATTCCAATTTATATCTTCTAGCAAAGTTTGTAGTTTAGGGAAGTTGGCTCTTTTGAAATTCAGAGTCTTTGTATTCCCCTTATGTTTCCTATTTGTGTGATTTATGCTGAAGCCAATTGACGTGTAATCGCTGTTTCCTAAATTGCCCCGTATTTCCACATAATGTGCTTCTAAAAAAAAAATAAAGTCCCATTGAAATCCATGTGTCCGGCACCCTGCATGTAGATTAGGGGCCGGGCACATGGATTAGAGGGGCGGCGACCCTGCTCCTCTTATCGACGGGCTGCCATTGCCCTTATCCCAAAATGAACAAAACTGTTGCAGTAACTGCTTCTGTAACTGCAGTGTAAGCTCGAGTTTGGCTTCGACATGTTAGTGTGTCTAATGCCGCATACACACGGTCTGACTTTTCGATCGGACTGGTCCGACAGACTTTCCAGCGGACTTTCGACTTTTGACGGACTTCCGACTGACTTTTTAACAAACAGACTTGCCTACACACGATCACACCAAAGTCCAACGGATTCGTACGTGATGACGTACACCGGACTAAAATAAGGAAGTTGATAGCCAGTAGCCAATAGCTGCCCTAGCGTGGGTTTTTGTCCGTCGGACTAGCATACAGACGAGCGGATTTCTGGGTCCGGCAGAGTTACGACGTAAAGATTTGAAGCATGTTCCAAATCTAAAGTCTGTCAGATTTGCGACTGGAAAAGTCCGCTGAAGGTCCGGTGAAGCCCACACACGATCGGATTGTCCGCCGGATTTGGTCCGTCGGCGTCCGTCGGACAAGTCTGGTCAAAAAGTCCAACCGTGTGTACGCTGCATAAGTCTCATTTCACACTGGTGTGATGCGGGAACCACAGCGATTCCTGTACAGGTTCCCGCACCGCATCAGAATCGCAGGCACTTCACACTGCTCTCTGCAAACCGCTGCAGGTGTCAATATAAAGTTAATGACACCCCCAAATCGGTTTGCAGATTGCAATGCGAACTGTGGAATCGGATTGCATAGGTCTGAACACGTATGCAATCTGATTCCAGTGCAGACGAAAAAAAAGGGTCCTGCACCATTTTGGTGCAAATGCGATGTGATTTCAGCCATACATACTGTATCAAGAAGAGAAGAAAAGATTAATCGCACACTTGAATCCAAAGGATGCTGTAGAAATTTCTTTATTGTCATGAGCCAGACAAATATGCAATGATGATCATTATTGCATATTTGTCTGGCTCATGGCAATAAAGAAATTTCTACAGCATCCTTCGGATTCAAGTGTGCGATTAATCTTTTCTTCTCATATATATATATATATTACTTTCTGCTATATAACATTCTGCTATAACAAAAAATGTAAAAAATCGAATTTCTTCATAAGTTTAGGCCAAGGTATAGCGTCTACACATTATGGCATATATACTGGAGTTTTTAGTTATTTATTTTGATAATAGTAATGGCGGCGATCAGCAACTTATAGTGGGAACTGCCAATATTCTGACACTAACTGACACTTTTGACACTTTGTGGGAACCAGTGACACTAATACAGTGATCGTTGCTAAAAAATATACACTGTCACTGTACTAATGACACTGGCTGGGAAGGGGTTAAACATCAGGGGCGATCAATGGGTTAAATGTGTGCTTAACCAGTGTTTTTGTGTGTACTATGTGCTGTTTTTACTAAGGGATATGATGGATTGTATTCCCTGTTTTGCAGGGAACCAAAATCCACCACATCTCTGCTGACAGGACAAAGCTCTGCCTTGTGTACATAGGCAGAGCTCTATTCTGTGCTCCTCCTTGCCGATCAGCAGGTGTGGACATCCTTTGGCCGGCACCCGCTGATCAACTTCTGCTATGACTAACCACGGCAGAGCTGCAGCTCTAGCGGCGCGTGTGCACGCCCCATACCCGGAAGTGCTGCATCACGTACTAGATACATGATCTGGCACAGGAGAGCCACTCTGCTGCTGTACTCATACGTGAGGCGGTCAGCAAATGGTTAAAAAACTTTATTATTAAAGTCATATTAAAGGTTTGGTTAATAAAAAAAAAATAATCACAAACACGTTACTTACCTGCTCTGTATAATGATTTTGCACAGAGCAGCCCCGTCCCTCCTCTCCTCGGGTCCCCCACAGGCGCTCCAGGCCCCTCCCTCCTGCCAGGTGCCCCCATAGCAAGTAGCTTACTATGGGGGCACCCAAACAGGTTCAACCCCACCAACACTCTCTCCTCATTGGCTCACTGGCTGTAATTGACAGCAGTGGAAGCCAATGGCTACTGCTGCTGTCTCAGCCAATGAGGAGGAAGAGACCTGGGAGAGCCGAGGCTCTCGTGGATATCGCTGTATCCAGATTAGGCTCAGGTAAGTATTGGAGTGGGGGGGGGGCTACACACAGAAGGTTTTTTACCCTAATGCATAGAATGCATGGAGGTAAAATACCTTGAGCCTTTAGAACCACTTTAAATTCAGTTATACTCACAGGGATAAAATGAATACAGCACATGTAAAGAGCATGCCACTTGGCAGGGCACGCATGAACAATAACATCAGGTCCAAAGCTCCGCTCCTATGTGTTTTGTCCATGTAGACGTCCTCAGGGGGTAGGGTGTTTAGTGCATTGAGTACAGGTGGCACAATTTATATTTACATATTTGTTGTTGGAAAATAAAGGAAAGAAACCCTAAAAAAGAAAATAAATGCAGCCATCACATCTAAGGATTGGTAAGCTGCACTATAGTACATTTTGCAAGCAATGGCTACAGCATATCATGTACTTCAGCATAGGAAAGAGAATGGAAGAGCCGCTGTGAATTATCCTTTAAAAAGCGACAGTATATTATTAAATTCAGTTATGCTCAGAGGGATGAAATGAATACAGTTCAAGTAAACAGCATACTGGTTTTCCGAGCAACGAGGGAAGCACCAAAGCTCCGCTCCTACGCGTTTTGTCCATGTAGACGTCCTCAGTGGGAAGGGCGTTTAGTGCATTGACTACAGGAAGCACGATTTATATTTACATATTTGTTGTTGGAAAATAAAGGAAAGAAAGCCTAAAAAAGAAAATTAATGCAGCCATCATAGTTAAGGATTGGTAAGCTGCAATATAGTACATTTTGTAAGCAATTGCTACAGCATATTGTGTACTTCAGCATAGGAAAGAGAGTGGAGGAACCGCTGTGCATTATCCTTTAAAAAAACCACAGTATATTATTAAATTCTATTCTTAAAGTTATGCTCAGAGGGATGAAATGAATACAATCCAAGTAAACAGCATACTGCTTTTCCAAGCACCATTGCGCAATGAAGTAAGCACTATAAGCTCCGCTCCTACGTGTTTTGTCCATGTAGACGTCCTCAGGGGGCAGGGCGTTTAGTGCATTGAGCGCAGGAAGCACGATTTATATTTACGTATTTCTTGTTGGAAAAAAAAAAAAGGAAAGCAACCCCAAAAAAGAAAACGAATGCAGCCTTCACATCTAAGAACTGGTAAGCTGCAATATAATAAATGTGTTGCTTTAATTGTTGTAGCATGCCCCAATATGCGGCAACACACGGAAGTGCATTGCGGTGCTTTGCGTTTGAAAAAAGGGTCATATTAGGGTGCGTCTGCAGATAAATCATTTTGAATAGGCTGCCTTCACACAACGCACGGTAACTTGCAGCTTAGCGCACATATGTTTACGCACTGCAAAAGGTGTAAGTGGACCCACAATATGTAGTTTTAGTAGAAATCTCCTTTAATTAATACATGCAGGAGACAGAACTTTAAAATACTGATAATCGTGAATCCATTTTTTTTTTTACTTTATGTAAATGGAGAAGATTTCATTGCGTCGTATTTAATGTCAGGAGAGTGTAGCGGATATAAAGAAACGCGGATGTAGCCCGGGAACCGAGGCTGTTATTGAATTATAGAGTTTGCTCTCCAGCTTGCCGTGACTGCGGGGCTCGGTGAACGTGGGATGTTCTTCAATTCTGAGCAAGATGTTAAATTTTTGATGAAAGGAGTTTGGAGCCGGCTCAGAGCTTTATCTCACACAGACTCCTTCCAGAGATATGACAAAAAACGGGAGCATGCTCAGGCGAGGCAAGGAAGTTTTGTATGGGAGCAATGAAGACCCCATGCAAAATGCTAATGATGTGCAGCAAACACTGCAACTGTGCTAAATGCAGGAACGTGACTAAATCTGGGTTTATGTAATACTTTGAGGCTGGGCATATCAGGCTATAGTCACGGGATCCATTGTGTAACCTTCTTTTATTCTCCAATGAGAGGGCGCAGCAGCTTCAGATAGAGCCGATGTCTCCAAACTTTCTAAACAAAGGGCCAGTTTACTGTCCTTCAGACTTTAGGGGGGCCAGACTGTGGCCAATAGGAATAAAAAATACATAGCATCCCTGTGATCAGTAGGAGGAGGAATAGTGCCCCATTATTCGTATAAGGGGTTGAAATAGTTTCCCATCATTGGTGTCAGTGGGGGGAATAGTGCCCCGTCATTGATATCAATTGGAGGAATAGTGCCCCATCATTGAGGTCAGTGGGAGGAATAGTGCCCCATCATTGGTATCAGTGGGAGGAATAGTGCCCTATCATTGGTATCAGTGAGGGGGGGGATATTGCCTCATCATTGGTATCAGTGGGAGGAATAGTGCCCCATCATTGGTATCAGTGGGGGGATAGTGCCTAATCATTAGTATCAGTGGGGTGGGGATAGTGCCCCATCATTGGTATCAGTGGGGGGAATAGAATCTCATCATTGGTATCAGTGGGAGGAATAGTATCTCATCATTGGTATCAGTAGGAGGAATAGTGCCCCATCATTGATATCAGTGGGAGAAATAGTGCCCCATCATTGGTATCAGTGGGAGGAATAGTGTCTCATCATTGGTATCAGTGGGAGGAATAGTGCCCCATCATTGGTATCAGTGGGGGGATAGTGCCTAATCATTGGTATCAGTGGGGTGGGGATAGTGCCCCATCATTGGTATCAGTGGGGGGAATAGAATCTCATCATTGGTATCAGTGGGAGGAATAGTATCTCATCATTGGTATCAGTAGGAGGAATAGTGCCCCATCATTGATATCAGTGGGAGAAATAGTGCCCCATCATTGGTATCAGTGGGAGGAATAGTGTCTCATCATTGGTATCAGTGGGAGGAATAGTGCCCCATCATTGGTATTAGTGGGAGGAATAGTGCCCCATCATTGGTATCAGTGGGAGGAATAGTGCCCCTTCATTGATATCAGTGCGAAGAATAGTGCCCCATCATTGGTATCAGTGGGAGGAATAGTGCCCCAACATTGCTGTCAGTGAACCCACCCGCCACTGCCACCCCCCGGTCGGTCAGTCACCAGCCCTGCACTTACTCCATCTAGGTAGCGGGCTTCTTCCGGGCGCCGGCTTCACCCTGTGTCTCCTCCTTCCTCGGCTTCACTGCACTTCCCCTGCATTTTACTACTACTGGTGTCCTGAAGGAGTGAGGGAAAATGTCATACTTCCTAATTATCTGCTTTGATATGGGACAGGAAGTAAAGAGAAATCTCCCAAGCGGGGACAAAGGTGCCAATTAAAAACATTTTCTAATAGCCAGAGGAAGGTTTAGAAACCTGTTAGGGTTTTTATTGCTGTCAGGGTCCACATGAAGGAGATTTCTCCTCACTTCCTGTCCAGGTACCAGACAGAACAGGAAGTGGAGAGAGATCTCCTCTCCTCTGCCCAGACACAGCCAACGCATGGCAGAAAATCTCTTCAACGAGGACACAGATTGGATTGAAATCCTCCGGGCAGGGGCGGACTGATAACTCATGGGGCCCCCGGGCAATAGGAGTTTATGGGGCCCCCAAGCAATTAGAGATTATGGGGCCACACAGTGTACAATCACACAGTATACACAGACAGATGTAAAAAAAACCACAGATTTTTACATACTGTCCCTGGTTTTACTGAGGCTGGCAACCCTGATGGGGCCCCCTAGTGGCCCAGGGCCCTCGGGCAGTGCCCGAGTTGCTCAATGGTCAGTCCGTCCCTGCCTCCGGGCATGTACAGACACCAATGGTGGGCAATGGTAGGGAGAGAATACTTACACACCCACACAGGCTGAACTGGATGGACTAATGTCTTTATTCAACCTTAACAACTATATAACTAAATACTGAATTTATTGGCATATAATACTCACTTTTTCACCATGAAAATCGGGTGCAAATGGCGTGTGCGTGTTATATGCCAATACTTCAATTTTAGCTGCCTTGGAGGGGACAGGGGGGGGGGGGGGGGGGCGAGCGCCGTCAGATTACATACAGTGAGAATCTCCTGTTTACTTGGCGGCCTCTGTAATAGGAAGTCCCGTCTCCGGGGCCACCATTGGACCACTGTTCTGTCTATCATAGGAGATTCTCACTGTATGAAATCTGTCGGCGCTCGTCCCGCCCCCCTCCCTGTCCCCTCTAGGCTGTAGATGGGCATCGATCAGACTGCTCTGATGAAAATGGTGAGGCTGCTGCATTGATGAAAATGGTGAGGCTGCTGCATTGATGGTAATGGTGAGCCTGCTGCATTGATTGCAGTGGTGAGGCTGCTGCATTGAAGGCAATGGTGAAGCTGCTGCATTGATGGCAATGGTGAGGCTGCTGCATTGAAGGCAATGGTGAAGCTGCTGCATTGATGGCAATAGTGAAGCTTCTGCATTGAAAGCAATGATGAGGCTGCTGCATTGATGGCAATGGTAAGGCTGCTGCATTGAAGGCAATGGTGAAGCTGCTGCATTGATGGCAATAGTGAAGCTTCTGCATTGAAAGCAATGATGAGGCTGCTGCATTGAAGGCAATGGCGAGGCTGCTGCATTGATGGCAATGGTGAGGCTGCTGCATTAATGGCAATGGCGAGGCTGCTGCATTGATGGCAATGGTGAGTCTACTGCATTGATGGCAATGGCGAGGCTGCTACATTGATGGCAATGGTGAGGCTGCTGCATTGATGGCAATGGTGAGGCTGCTGCATTGATATCAATGGTGAGGCTGCTGCATTGAAGGCAATTGTGAGGCTGCTGCATTGATGGCAATGGTGAGGCTGCTGCATTGATGGCAATGGCAAGGCTGCTGCATTGATGGCAATGGTGAAGCTGCTGCACTGAAAGCAATGATGAGGCTGCTGCATTGATGGCAATGGCGAGGCTGCTGCATTGATGGCAATGGTGAGGCTGCTGCATTGATGGCAATGGTGAGGCTGCTGCATTGATGGCAATGGCGAGGCTGCTGCATTGATGGCAATGGTGAAGCTGCTGCATTGAAGGCAATAATGAGGCTGCTGCATTGATGGCAATGATGAGGCTGCTGCATTGATGGCAATGGTGAGGCTGCATTGATGTGGACTGATGAGGCTGCATTGATGGCACTTGTGAGGCCTCAGATGGGCATTGATCAGGCTAGATTGATGGCAATGGTGAGGCATCAGATGGGCACTGACCCTTATTTTGCTGCAAAGTTCCTTATTTAAAATGTAAGGGGTTTTTTTCCTGAAACGTCCCTCTTAAAATGAATGTGTGTCTTATACGCCAATAAATACTGTATGTAACTATGTGTGCAAAAGTGTTCATCAATAATCAGACAACCACCAACAAGTTTCACACTCTCCCTTCCTCAGGGCTCAATGATATCTGCAAATGTTTGATCAGACTCGGGGAAGTGAGGACCAGATACATGTACTGTCTGAGGGGGAATCAGATGGGGCAGAATTATGTCAGTAAAACAGCTGCAACAAACCGACAATGACAACCTGACAGATCCGGAGGAGGAATGGATTCTGGTCACCATTATCAAAATGGTTTTCCACAAGAAAATATTACCTTGTCATGTCTCCATTATAATAAAACTTCTCACCATGAGTTGTAAGAAAAAAATGCCTCCATCTCTGAGCTCTGGGATGGATTTTCTCTATTATTCATGCAGTACGGCCTTCCAAAGCTTCTCTATTCATAGTATAGAAAACTTCTTACTGCACTGATTGTAACGTTTTCTTCTCTCACGTCTGAGGAACCTTTTCTAGATGCGTCGGCATTGCCTTGGCATAATGTATGCTGATATGTATTATACCCTGATATATATATATATATATATATATATATATATATATATATATATATATATATATATTTTTTTTTTTTTTTTTGGGAGCCCTGGTCTTTGTGTATGTCTGTGTGTGTATGCACACGCATGTTTTATGACCGTGTCTTGGTAAATATGTGTTGGCAATGTCTTATGTTTATATGTGGCAGTTTCCTAGTATATATTTATGCTGGCAGTGTGCTAATATACAGTATGTATATAGTGCCTTGAAAAAGTATTCATACCCCTTGCAATTTTCCATATTTTGTCATGTTACAACCAGAAACATAAATGTATTTTATTGGGATTTTATGTGATAGACCAGTTATTCTCAACCAGGGTTCCTAGGGGTTCCTTCAGCATTGGGCAATTTCTGCCTCTCAGATAAGGTCCCACTGACACCATTCATCTTTTCTGTAAGGACGTAACTCTTCCCAATGTCCACAAGTGTAAGGACCATTCTTCCCACTGACCATCACACTAATGTATCATGAGTTGTAGATTTCTAATTTTTAGCAGGAGTTCCCTGAGACCGGAGAACTATTTCAAGGGTTCCTCTGAAAAGGTTGAGAAAGGCTGTGATAGACCAACACAAAGTGGCACATAATTGTGAAGTGGAAGGAAAATGATAAATGGCTTTCAAAATGTTTTACAAACAAATATGTGAAAAGTGTGGGGTACATTTGTATTCAGCCCCCCGGAGTCAATACTTTGTAGAACCTCCTTTCACTGCAATTACAGCTGCAAGTCTTTTTGGGGATGTCTCTACCAGCTTTGCACATCTAGAGAGGGACATTTTTGCCCATTCTTCTTTGTAAAATAGCTCAAGCTCTGTCAGATTGGATGGAGAGTGTCTGTCAACAGCAATTTTCATGTCTTGCCACAGATTCTCAATTGGATTTAGGTCTGGACCTTGACTGGGCCATTCTAACACATGAATATGCTTTGATCTAAACCATTACATTGTAGCTCTGGCTGTATGTTTAGGGTTGTTGTCCTGCTGGAAGGTGAACCTCCACCCCAGTCTCAAGTCTTTTGCACACTCTTAGGTTTTCTTCTAAGATTGCCCTGTATTTGGCTCCATCCATCTTCCCATCAACTCTGACCAGCTTCTCTGTCCCTGATGAAGAAAAGCATCCCCACAACATGATGCTGTCACCAACATATTTTACGGTTGGGATGGTGTGTTCAGGGTGATGTGTAGTGTTAGTTTTTCGCCACACATATCATTTTCCTTTTAGGCCAAAAAGTTCAATGTTGGTCTCATCTGACCAGAGCACCTTCTTCCACGTGTTTGCTGCGTCCCCCACATGTCTTCTCGCAAACTGCAAATATGACTTCTCATGGCTTTCTTTCAACAATGTCTTTCTTCTTGTCACTCTTCCATAAAGGTCAGATTTGTGGAGAGCACGACTAATAGTTGTCCTGTGGACAGATTCTCCCACCTGAGCTGTGGCTCTCTGCAGCTCCTCCAGAGTTACCATGGGCCTCTTGGCTGCTTCTCTGATTAATGTTCTCCTTGCCCGGCCTGTCAGTTTAGGTGGACGGCCATGTCTTGGTAGGTTTGCAGTTGTGCCATACTCCTTCCATTTTCGGATGATGGATTGTACAGTGCTCCATTAGATGTTCAAAGCTTGGGATTTTTTTAATAACCTAACCCTGCTTTAAACTTCTCCACAGCTTTATTCCTGACCTGTCTGGTGTGTTCCTTGGCCTTCATGATGCCGTTTGTTCACTAAGGTTCTCTAACAAACCTCTGAGGGCTTCACAGAACAGCTGCATTTATACTGAGATTAAATTACACTCAGGTGGACTCTATTTACTAATTTGGTGACTTCTGAAGGCAATTGGTTCCACTAGATTTTAGTTAGGGGTATCAGAGTAAAGGGGGCTGAATACAAATGTACCCCACACTTTTCACACTCTTCATATTTATTTGTAAAAAATTTTGAAAACCATTTATCATTTTCCTTCCATTTCCCAATTATGTGCCACTTTGTGTTGGTCTATCACATAAAATCCCAATAAAATACATTTGGTTTTGGTTGTAACATGACAAAATGTGGAAAATTTCAAGGGGGATAAATACTTATTCAAGGCACTGTATGTGTGTGGAAGTGCACCGGTATATACATTTACCGGCCACTTTATTAGGCCCCCCTTGCTAGTACCGGGTTGGACCCCCTTTTGCCTTCAGAACTGCCTTAATTTCTAATGGCATAGATTCAACAAGGTGTTGGGAACATTCCTCAGAGATTTCGGTTTATATTGACATGATAGCATCATGGAGTTGCTGCAGATTTGTTGGCTGCACATCCATGATGCAAATTTACTATTCCACCACATCCCAAAGGTGCTCTATTGGATGAGATCTGATGACTGTGGAGGCCATTGGAGTACAGGGACCTCATTGTCATGTTCAATAAACCAGTGGTGAGATGATTTGAGCTTTGTGACATGGTGCATTATCCTGCTGGAAGGAGACATCAGAAGATGGGGACACTGTAGTCATAAAGGGATGGACATGGTCAGCAACAATACTCAGGTAGTCTGTAGTGTTTAAACGATGCTCAATTGGTACTAAGGGGCCCAGAGTTTGCCAAGAAAATATCCCCCACAATTACACCACCACCAGCCAAAACCATTGATACAAGGCAGGATGGATCCATGCTTTCATGTTTATGCCAAATTCTGACCCAACCATCTCAATGTCTCAGCTGAAATAGAGACTCATCAGTCAAGGAAAAGTTTTTCCAATATTCTATTGTCCAATTTTGGTGAGCCTGCGGAATTGTAGCCTCAGTTTTCCTGTTCTTAGCTGACAGGAGTGGCACCCGGTGTGGTCTTCTGCTGCTGTAGCCCATCTGTCTCAAGGTTCCATGTGTTGTGTGTTTAGAGATGGTATTCTGTATACCTTGGTTGTAACGGTTATTTGAATTACTGTTGCCTTTCTATCATCTCAAAGCAGTCTGCCCATTCTCCTCTGACCTCTGACATCAACAAGGCATCTTTGTCCACACAACTGCCACTCACTGGATGTATGCATTTTTTTATTTTTTTTTTAAATAATTATTCTTTTTCCTTTCCTATTTTTGTCATTTTAGAACTTTGTTGAATAATAGATTCCGTAGCAGTGCATTGCATATATATGTAGAAAGCATTTTAGAACATAGTTGTTTCCTTATAGTAAATAATAATAGTGATTATTTTTCCCGTTGGAATATTTATTGTTAAAAAAAAAAAATGTTCTTAATTTGTGAAAATGAATTGGGAAAAATCTCATGAAGATCCAACGCATGTTCCTAATTTACAGAGGAAATTTGGTGGAACTGACTCAGGAAGACAGGGAATCATGGAGAAAGAGGAATCAGACAAATGAGTGGCCTGATTTTATAAAGAGATATTTATGAAAAGGCAAAATGCACTCCAGTCCTTTCATTCTACTTTATGCCTGTAATCGGAGCATGCATGTGACATTATAGTAACACGGCAATGAAAATACAAGCAGCAACATTCATCTGGAGGAAGGCAAACCCTGAAAAACCAATCAGTTCAATTTATATCAAAGCCAAGACCCTGAGCCATAGAGTGATCCAATGTGTCTGTGTATGTATTATAAGGATCAGCATCAAATGGTAAGCTTGTAATGAGCCAGTCAACGCTCAGGAGAATGTTTTAAGGCTTCCAGCCCACTTTTTTTCTTCATTGAGCAGACAACATTAAGATTTACCCTCATAGGGGTAAATTTCAGCCTAATAATGTCCATCTTCCTGGCTATTAGGTTTCCTAGTCTGGTCTTTGCAGACGCTCAGTCTGTTCATGCACAATCCCACTCACTGAGTAGACCAACCTTTCTCAGCCTTTTTACCACAGAAGAACCTCTAAAACCATTTTCAAGTCTTGGGGAACCCTTACTAAAACCAATTCATTGGGGTCATTGGGGAAAATGTTCAAAACACTGGTGGTCAGTAGTAGAAAGAGTGCAACCAACCCTTACAGTGGTGGTTGGAATGCCACCCTTACGGACAGCAAAAAAGAACTGGTGTGATGTTGTTGGCTTTGCCAAGTTGCATGGACCCTGAAATTGTGCAGGCACCATCAAAAGGGAGTTCAGCCAGCCACAGCTCAAGGAACCTATAGCAACCTCTGAAGCAACCCTGGTTGAGAATGGCTTCACTAGATGATGATCCACTATCGTTTACTACTGATGTTGGTCTGTTTAGGGTGGTCTGTCTGTAGAGCAGTACAGACATGGACATGTGTCCCATTGTGTCTTGATAAAAGCTCCATGAGAAGGAACCATGTCCACAGGAGCCCTGACTGAGGGCAGACTCTTCCTATTGAGTGCAAAACCCACCTTTCTCTAATGAGACCCCTAGAATAATAATATGTTCTATTTCCTTGAGCCCAAAGGCTTGGGGGAGCTTTGAGTTGCATAAAGCCTCCATTCCTAGTTCCCCATCTGACCTGGTAGTCAGACCTCATTATTAATGTCAGCTGTCCACAGATCTTTATATATGTGAGCTGACTGTTGCGCCGGTCTCTCTCTATCGCTTTCTCTCTCTCTCATCTACTTATCAAAGCCCCAAATTAACTCCCCAAAACAAGGCAGCACTTGTAGCTTTTTGGTTTTCTGTCAGCGTTCAGCCTTTTCACCCAGCAGCAGGCTCCCACTGAAAAGACAGAGAGCAGCAGTCAACTCACATACATAAAGGCAATTTACGTACCTTTTGAAGCCTGAGCTAAAAACTCCCAGGACGTTGCTAGGTCATTGCTAAGTGAAGCCTAGCTATTACTGTTCACCTCTGTGACAGACCGCTTGGCACCCCAACTGTGTAACTCTGCCAAACGGTGCCTCCTGCCCTCCAAACCCTTCCAGCAGACCGATAGCTAATACCAGCCCTTTACCCCAAGCATCATACGCAGGTAAGATGTTGAGGTAAAACCAAACAAATCACTTTACTGAAAACAGGTTTTTATACACTTCAGAAATAGGGGCAGCCCTCACATGAACAATAAAAACAAATATTACGCATTGGGGTAAACATTCCACAATGGTTAGACAATGAGGTTGTCACTAGACTGATCACATCATGTAGGAATCTCCAGAAGGATTAGCCAACAGACAGAAATAATAGGTGACTCAATTTACAATGGGAATTCACACCTAGGAGGCATGCAATGGGAAAATTACACAATGGGAGAAAGACACTTCACGCCTAGACAGGATAGACCAACACAGGTACACATTATAACATATAAATTCTGCTTTGAGTCTCTGAGTCTAGGAGGGGGTTGAAGCAGTTCTGCTGGTTTGGGCTGTTGATTCTATACCGCCAAAAAACACAGAGGCCCCAAATCTCCAGTTCTCAGAGTCTGTGTGTTTCAGGGAGACATAGACTTGAATCTAATGTAAAACTAGTCCAAAGGTCCCCCAGGCACACACCTCCCAAAGAATAGAGCCCCCTAAATGCCAGGGCCCATAGTCAGTAGGCAAGAGGCCACTTGGCAGTCCCCTCCAAAAGCCCCTGTCTCAGTTGGGTCTGTTACAACCTCCACAATCTGTGCAGTGGTTTGGCACAGGGCAACCTGAATCCTCCTCTTCTTGGGTGCCTCTTCACTGCTCCTGGCCCCTCCCTCCATTTCGAGTGCCCCCACAGCAAGCAGCTTGCTATGGGGTAGCCGAGCTGCAGCTCCATGTGTCTATTCAGACACAGAGCTGCAGTTTGGCCCCGCCCACTCACTCTCCTGATTGGCTAACTGACTTTGACAGCAGCAGGAACCAATGGCACTGCTGCTGTGTCTCAGCAATCAGGAGGGAGAGTCCTGGATGGGCGAGGGACTCGTGGAAATCGCTGGATCGAGATGGGGCTCAGGTAAGTATTAGGGGGTGCTAAGGTGGCTGCTACACACAGAAGGTTTTTTATCTTAATGCATAGAATGCATTAAGATAAAAAACCTTCTGCATTTACAACTCCTCTGAACCAAGAACCCCAGTTCTGCAAGGCAGAAGTGCTAACCATGTGTATGGATGACATGTACACATGTAATGTACTGTGTGTTTAAAAAAGAATCACTCCCACCCCCCTTTTAAAATAATCACATTTTGTTGCTTTGCAGCCTGAAATAAAGACAGACACAGTTTTTGTTTTATCCAGCTGTATTTACTCAATGCAACTTATAACATCCAAGTGAAAGCTGTAACACCAACATGTCAGAATTAAATAAATAAATAAATAAAAAACAGGGTCTCTGATTTGGAAAAAAGATCACCCCCCCCTCCTAAAAAGGTCTTGTAAACTCAATCAGATGTAGCTAATCACCTTCTCAATGGCACACAAAGCTATTTGACTTTCAACTTTAATCAGCTTTGGTCATTTTGATTAGCTCAGCATGAAAGGAGCTTTCCTGGAGCATGGAAGTGCAACTGAAGAAAACAATCAACTATGGGTGGCAAGGCACTGTCACCGGGATCTCCGGGATAAAGTTGTGGATAGGCACAAGTCAGGAGATGGATACGAAAACATTTCAAAGGCTTTATCAATGCCTAGGAGCCTAGTGAAGTCTATTATTAGGAGGTGGAAGGTATTTGGTACAACACAGACCCTCCCATCTCTTTAAACTGGATGAAAGAGCCAGGAGGAAACTGGTCAGAGAAGCTACCAAGAGGCCTACAGCAACTCTGGTCATTGTGTGCATGTAACAATATCACAAATTCTCCACAAATGTGGCGTGTATGGGAGGGTTGCAAGAAAAAAGTCACTCCTCAAGAAAGGCCACATGCAGTCACCACTGAGCTTTGCCAAAACGCACCTTGAAGATTCTGAGGCCACATGGAAAAAGATGTTATTGTCAGATGAGACTAAAATTTAATTATTTGACCTCAACGCCAAACAATATGTCTGGTGGAAAATACAATACAGCTCACCATCCAAATAACACCATTCCTACAGTAAAGCATGGAGGTGGTAATATCCTGGTATGGGGGGGTTTCTCTGCAGCAGGGACTGGAGCACTTGTCAGGATAGAAGGGGAAATGGATGGGGCAAAATACCATCAAATTCTTGAGGAAAATTGGCTGCCCTCTGCCAGAAAGTTGTCAATGGGAAGAAGGTTTACCTTCCAACATGACAATGACCCAAAGCACACATCAAAAATGACCACACAGTGGTTGAAGGAGAGAAAGGTGAATGTCCATGCATGGCCCAGTCAGAGCCCAGACTTAAACCCCATTGAAAATCTGTGGAATGATTAGAAGACTGCAGTCCACAAAAAGTCACTATCAAATTTAACTGAACTTGAGCAGTTCTGCAAAGAAGAGTGGGCAAATATTGCAAAGTCTAGTTGTGCAAAGTTAGTAGAGACATATCCCAACAGACTAAAGCCTGGAATTGGTAGCCTCTCTGACCAGTTTCCTCCTGGCTCCTTCATCCAGTATGGAGCGACATCCTGATCCAGGGAGGGTCTGTGTTGTACCAAATACCTTCCACTTCTTATTAATAGATGCCAACGTGCTTCTAGGCATTGATAGAGCCTTTGAAATGTTTTTGTATCCATCTCCTGACTTGTGCCTCTCCACAACTTTATCCCGGAGATCTTTTGACGGTACCTTGCCACCCATAGTTGATTGTTTTCTTCAGTTGCCCTTCCATGCTCCAGGAAAGCTCTTTTCATGCTGAGCTAATCAAAATGACTACAGCTGATCACAGTTTAAAGTCAAATGGCTTTGTGTGTCATTCAGAAGGTGATTAGCTACACCTGATTGAGTTTACAAGTCATTTTCAGGAGGGGGTGATACTTTTTCCAACTCAGTGATTTTGTTTTTGAATTTTTATTTTTTTTATTTTTTACATGTTGGTGTTACATCTTTCACTTACGTTTCTTAACGTTATAAGTTGCAATGAGTAAATACAGCTGGAAAAAAAAAAAAAAACGGTAACAAAGAAAAAAATGCTCCTGCGCACAAGTGGATAACCAGTCAAGTAGTGTATAACCACAGGCCTTGCTGCCCTCAAGGATGGGGAATCCTAACAAACAACGAGAAAAAAGAAAGAAAGGGCGCACCAGCCCTGTGCATTATCCTTTGGATGTAAATTTATTAAAAACGTGATAAAAAGGAATTACTTACAAACAGTTGTAGAAGATGTCATAATATAAAAAAATCTTCAAATTACAGCATGCAATCCAAGATCAGTGGAGCCCACCAGAAGTCACAGAGGAACTCACAGCGATCACTGCTAGCTGACGCGTTTCGAGGGGAACATCCCCTCTTCCTCAAATCAAGTAAAATAAATAAGAAAAAATTTTTTTTTTTTTAAAGAGCCCCGTCCCGACAAGCTGGCGCGCAGTAGCGCCCGCATATGAAAACAGTGGTCAAACCACACATGTGAGGTATCACCGCAAACGTTAGAGCAAGAGCAATAAGCCCTAGATCTCCTCTGTAACGCAAAACATGCAACCTGTAGATTTTTTTTAAACATCGCCTATGGAGATTTTTAAGGGTAAAAGTTTGACGCCATGCCACGAGCGGGCGCAATTTTGAAGGGTCGCCTATGGAGATTTTAAAGGGTAAAAGTTTGATGCCATTCCACGAGCGGGCGCAATTTCGAAGCGTGACATGTTGGGCATCAATTTACTCGGCGTAACATTATATTTCACAAAAAAAAAAAAAAATTGGGCTAACTTTACTGTTGTCTTATTTTTTTTTATTCAAAAAAGTGATTTTTTTTTTTCCAAAAAAAGTGAGCTTGTAAGACCGCTGCGCGAATACGGTGTGACAAAAAGTATTGCAATGACTGCTATTTTATTCTCTAGGGTGTTAAAAAAAAATGTATAATGTTTGGGGGTTCTAAGTAATTTTTTAGCAAAAAAAAAAATGTTTTTAACTTGTAAACAACAAATCTCAGAAAGAGGCTTGGTCCATAAGTGGTTAAAGGGGGGTGATTCTTTTCTATACCCACTGTATGTATACCATAGATGTATATTTTGCTCATAGGCTTGATATCTACTTGAGGTTATTATTTTGCAGTCTCAAAGTAAAAGCTCAAAGCACAAGCTGCATATGTGATGTCGGTTCACGTTCCTAATTATTTTGGTCTTGATGGAATAAACACAGGTGGTCCATTTCCCAGTCGTTCTGCTCCTGTGCACATGATTGGTAGACTCGTGTAGGGCTGTAAGCAAGGCGAGCGGCTGCTCAGCGGGTGTGCCATTTAGACCTAAAGTGTTAGAAAGTAATAATCATACCTGAGATCAGCACCGCGGACAGCTCCCATGTGCCTCCGCTACATTTGCTGGGCTGCCTTCTGATCTGATCAAACAACGGTCAGAGGGTTACCGTATAGGAGCCCATTGACGTGAGATGACAAGCAGAAGATTGCCGAATAATTGCCAGAGAGAACGATAAACATGCACAATTGTGTTGAACAAGAATGCGGGCCCGGGGGCCTATGGCCTGGGGAGCAAGCACCATCTCCCACAATGATTAAAGCATGACTTAGCCCTCGTTCACATTGAATGCGGCTTTGAAATCACGCAACTTCATCTGAAATTGCGCATTTTGAAAGCCACGACAGTGCGACTTCAGTGGAGACATCTGTGCGACTTCATGCTCAGATGTCTATGCAAGTCGCACCCGAAATCACCGAAAGTAAGTGCACTGCTTTTTCAATTGATGCGGCACCGCAAAGTCGGCGTCGCACCGATTTGAACACGGCCATTGCCGACAGTAGCGGGCGACTTGTCACTCTAATGTGAATGAGGGCGAAAGGCAGGTGTGATCACTTAATTGCCTGTCGATATGGATTGGGTGTTTCACCTTTTCCCTCCCTCTTCCTTTTCTTTTATATATACACTTTTGCTTTTTTGATTAGGTTAGTTATGAGTAAGCATCTTTGAATGTGAAACGCGTTGGCTATTTTATTCCCGCTGTGTCCACCTTTTGTTATGTCTGCGATTTTGGATTTTAATCTCATTTTTTTAATAAAGATGTTTTTGCATGGAGTGCGGCAGTCCAGGATTCTTCTGTCTCCGAGGGCAAAAGGCAAGTTTCGTTTTGTATAGAGTGGTTGAGGGATGAGAACAGGTCAGGTTTTTATTGCTGCCCATGTTCCCCCCCCCCACCTTAACCACTTCAACCCCAGAAGGATTTACCCCCTTCCTGACCAGAGCACGTTTTGCAATTCGGCACTGCGTCGCTTTAACTGACAATTGCGCAGGCGTGTGCAGGGGCGGACTGACCATTGAGCCACTCGGGCACTGCCCGAGGGCCCTGGGCCACTAGGGGGCCCCATCAAGGTTGCCAGCCTCAGTCTGTGTTTTTTTTTACATCTGTCTGTGTATACTGTGTGTACATGTATGTGTATACTGTGTGATTGTATACTGCGTGTGTGTATACTGTGTGTACATGTATGTGTATACTGTGTGATTGTATACTGTGTGTGTGTATACTGTGTGTACATGTATGTGTATACTGTGTGTGTGTATACTGTGTGTGTGTATACTGTGTGTACATGTATGTGTATACTGTGTGCTTGTATACTGTCTGTCTGTATACTGTGTTATTGTATACTGTGTGGCTCCATAATCTCTGATTGCCTGGGGGTCCCATAATCTCCTATTGCCCGGGGGCCCCATGAGTTATCAGTCCACCCCTGGGCATGTGACGTTGCACCCAAACAAAATTGACGTCCTTTTTTCCCCACAAATAGAGCTTTCTTTTGGTGGTATTTGATCACCTCTGTGGTTTTTATTTTTTGTGCTATAAACAAAAAAAGACAGACAATTTTGAAAAAAAATGCAATATTTTTTACTTTTTGCTATCCCCAAAAAATATATAAAATTTTTTTTTTTCCTCAGTTTAGGCCGATATGTATTCTTCTACATATTTTTGGTAAAAAAAAATCGCAATAAGCGTATATTGATTGGTTTGCGCAAAAGTTATAGCGTCTACAAAATAGGGGATAGTTTTATGGCATTTTATTATTATTATTTTTTTTTTAGTAATGGCGGCGATCTGCGATTTTTATTGTGACTGCGACATTGCGGTGGACACATCGGACACTTTTGACACTATTTTGGGACCATTGTCATTTATACAGCAATCAGTGCTATAAAAATGCACTGATTACTGTGTAAATAACCCTGGCAGGGAAGGGATTAAACACTAGGGGGTGATCAAGGGGTTAAGTGTGTCCTAGGGAGTGATTCTAACTGTGGGGGGGATGGGCTACCACTGACATGACAGCGATCACTGCTCCCGATGACAGGGAGCGGTGATCTCTGTCATGTCACAAGGCAGAACAGGGAAATGCCTTGTTTACATTTCCCCGTTCTACCTCTCTACACCGCAATCTCGGGCCGCCAGCGAACATCAAGTTCCCGGGACCCGCGTGCACGCTCCCGCAGCGTGCGGTGGGCGCGTGCCCGATAGGTGGCAAATTTAAAGGGACGTACAGATAGGCCCATTTGCCTGCCTGTTTCATTCTGCCGGCATACATCTGCGTGCGGTGGTCGGCAAGCGGTTAAGGAGATTCTCCCTCTCTCTTTATCCTGGTGACTGTTGTCACCGAAGGTAAAAGGAAATCCCCGAATTTAGCATTGTCGCCAGAATAGAGGGGGAAATCTTCCAATGGGGACACTAGTTCTGTTGACAACCAGGGATTCTTCTCTTTTGGAGGGATTTCCGCTCACTTCCTGTTGCAGCTATGGGGCAGGCCGCTTAGGGAAAGCTCCCTATTGGGACATAGGCCAAAAAAAGAACTGTTCCTTATTTACGTCAGTGATCTCGTCTGGAAAACGATCATCAGTGGATCACTCTTTAGCAGGTGTTTGACAGGTGGTGAGGAGGCGACATAAATCCTAGAATCCTGCACCGCCGTGCCACAACTGCCCCCATTGCAGTTGAATGGGTCATGTTAGGCAAGCGGTTCTACCTGTCAAAGGCAAAAGGAGGATACAACGTAGAGCTGTTTTAAAAAAATATATATATACTTTTTAAAATTTTTAAACGCGCCCCGTCCTGCCAAGCTCGCGTGCAGAAGCGAACGCATACGTGAGTAGCGCCCGCATATGAAAACGGTGTTCAAACCACACATGTGAGATATCGCCACAATCGGTAGAGCGAGAGCAATAATTCCAGCCCTAGACCTCCTCTGTAACTCAAAACATGCAACCTGTAGAATTTTTTAAATGTCGCCTATAGAGATTTTTAAAGGTAAAAGTTTGCCGCCATTCCACAGGCGGGCGCAATTTTGAAGCGTGACATGTTGAGTATCAATTTACTCGGCGTAACATTATCTTTCACAATATAAAAAAAAAATTGGGCTAACTTTACTGTTGTCTTATTTTTTAATTGTGTATTAAAAGTGTATTTTTCCAAAAAAAGTGCGCTTGTAAGACCGCTGCACAAATACGGTGTGACAGAAAGTGTTGCAACAACGCCATTTTATTCTCTAGGGTGTTAGAAAAAACAAATGTATAATGTTTGGGGGTTCTGAGTAATTTTCTAGCAAAAAAAAAATGTTTTTAACTTGTAAACAACAAATCTCAAAAAAGAGGCTCGGTCCTTAAATGGTTAAAGAAGGATTAAAGCAGTGGTTCTCAACTCCTGTCCTCAGGACCCACTAGCAGGCCAGATTTTAAGTATTGCCTTGGGGAGATGCAGACTAGAATACTGCAATCACTGAGCAGAAAATGATATCACCTGTGATGTATTTTGGTTATCTTGCAAACCTGGCCTGTTGGTGGGTCCTGAGGACAGGAGTTGAGAACCACTGGACTAAAGGGAAGATACTCACACTCCCAATGCTCCCTCGCTGCCACTGGCATCTTCTCCTGTGTGCCGGGTATCGGCCATCTTCATTGGCCAGCACAGAAGGCTAGTCCTCTCGGGAAACACAGGATCGGCCCGGCTGCTGTAAGCCGAGCTGCACATGCACAGCTCAGTTTAAGGTCCAGGGATCACTGTGAGCAGGCAGATAGCTTTGTTTTATTGTATGTCTCTTCTGCAATAAAATGCCAGCATAGCAGCACTTTAGTTCTGCTTTAAATCTCTTTACTGCTGGGAGATGTAACTGTTTCTTGCTCACCATCTTATTAGCATCACATTAACCAATTGACCTTGAAGATTTACTTCCCTTCTCTGCCAGACTTTTTTTTGCGTTGCGGCACTGCGGTACTTTAACTGAAAATTGCGCGGTCGTGCGATGCTGTACCTTAATAAAATATATGTCCTTTTTTTCCCCCCCACAAATAGAGCTTTCTTTTGGTGGTATTTGGTCACCACTGCATTTTTTTTATTTTTTTTTTGCTTTATAAACAAAAACAAAAATCAACCATTTCTTTTTTAAAAAACAATATTTCTGCCATAAAACATATCCATTAAATTATTTTAAAAAAATCTAATTTCTTCATCAATTTAGGCCAATATGTATTCTGCTATACAACAATCTATTTCATTGTTATAATATTTTTATATAGACTATAAACTGAAGGACCTATGAATAAATGGTTGTGGAACGAATCATTAGAATTTCCATGATTTCTTATGGAGAAATTCGCTTTGATATACAAGAGCTTTTTATTACAAGCATGCTTCTGGAATGAATTATGCTCGCAATCCTTTTCCGCAAGGTTTTACTGTATATTTTTGGTAAAAAAAAAAATTCCAATAAGCGTATATTTAAAGGTTTGTGCAAAAGTTATAGCGTCTACAAACTTCCCTCCTGTCAGAATGATGATCTGCCTTATTTACATAGGCAGACCAGTGTTCTGCCTCTGTGCTGAATGATTGGCGGGTGCCCGGTGGAACTCAAGTCTGCGCTACCTGCAGATCAGCTCCCGCTGTGTATAATCACAGTGCGAGAGAGCCACCGGCGCGCATGTGCGCCCTCTACCTGATGTAGAGATCACGTACCAGGTGTATCAAAGTGTATCCTAGCAGAATTTTAGTTCCGCTTTAAATCTCTTTACTGCTGAAAAATTGTTGCTCACCATCTTATTAGCATCTCATTAACCTCTTGGTGCCGACAGTACACAAATATGTTTTCCCAATGTCCTGTCTAGGTGTGAAGTGTCTTTCTCCTATTGTGTAATTTCCCCATTGTGTGTGTCCTATGGGAATTCCCATTGGTAATTGAGTCACCTATTGTTTCTGTTTGTTGGCTAATCCTCCTGGAGATTCCTACATGATGTGATTAGTCTGGTGTCAACCGCATCACATGAACCACTTTCCGACCAGCCGCCGTCATTATACGGCGGCAGGTCGGCACGATCCCGAGAACCGCTATACGTTGGTCCCTTGAAGCGGGATAGCAGGCGCGCGCCCACTGCACAGTGGGGGTGCCGATGCTCGTGATCGCCGCCCATGAGTGATCGCGGGCACGAGAGGCAGAACAGGGATGTGTGTGTGTATAAAGTACATGAGTATGAACAGCGATCTGTTATCTCCCCTACACAGTCCCCTCCCTATTCAGTTTAAAACACCTCTCAGGGAACACAGTTAACCCCTTCATCGCCCCCTAGTGTTAACCCCTTCCCTGCCAGTGACATTTATACAGTAATCAGTGCATTCTTATAGCACTGATCGCTGTATAATTGTCAATCGACCATAAAATGTGTCAAAAGTGTCCGATGTGTCCGCCATAATGTCGCAGTCTCGATAAAAATCGCAGATCACCGCCATTACTAGTAAAAAAAAAAAAAAATAATAAAAATGCCATAAATCTATCCCCTATTTTGTAAACGCTATAACTTTTACGCAAACCTATCAATATACGCTTATTGTGATTTTTATTACCAAAAATATGTAGAAGAATACATATCGGCCTAAACTAAGGAAAAAATGTGCTTTTTTAAAAAAAAAAATTGGGGCTATTTATTACAGCAAAAAGTACAAAATATTGTTTTTTTTTTTAAATTGTCGCTCTTTTTTTGTTTATAGCGCAAAAAATAAAAACTGCAGAGGAGATCAAATACCACCAAAAGAAAGCTCTATTTGTGGGAAAAAAAGGACGTCAATTTTGTTTCGGTACAGCGTCGCACGACCGCGCAATTGTCAGTTAAAGCGACACAGTGCCGAATTTCAAAAAATGGCCTGGTCATTGAGCAGCCAATTCTTCCGGGGCTGAAGTGGTTAAAGCGGAACTTCAGTCATTTTTTTTGTCTTTCCATCTAATAAATCTTCTGCCCTTGTTGTTGTTTTAACTTTGGATAGTAAAACATTTTTTTTCTGCCAGTAAATACCTCATACAGCCCACTTCCTGTTTCTTGTCTGGTCATTAGCCTAGGCCTTATGACATCATGCACAGCTCTCTCTCTCTCACTCCTCTGAGAGATTTTACCAGGAAGGAAGGGGGGGATGAGTCATAAGAGGGCCAATGAGAGCTGCAGAGCTGTAGGTGTGTCTGTGTAAATCCAGGAAGTGAACAGGCAGCAGCTTCAGCTGCCCACAGTTAAAATGGATGCAGCCAGACTCCATGGAGGGAGATTTCTGCAGCATATTTGGCAAGTACAGAATCACAGTATATATAAAATAATATGCAAAGTGGTTGGAGGGAAGCTTCAGAATGGCAAAGATGTTTTTTTTACAGATTATGTGAGCAGACTGCAGTTCCTCTTTAACCTCTTGGTGCTAACAGTACATAAATGCGCGGCCTCTCAGCAGGTGGGCCTTAACGCGGAGCAGGTGCATATTTGCGTACCAGAATGTGAACACAGCTGTGCCGAGAGCGCACTCCCAGCACAGTTGCCAGCGTCTAACGGAAAGCTCCCGATCGCAAGTAGCGATTGGGAGCTTTCCGGTCATGTGACAGCCAATCACATGATCATAAACCACGACTCCCGGCAACTAAAACCCCTTAAAGTGTTGACAGGCGCTGGCACCAAGGGGTTAAAGCATAACTAGAGGCAAATCTTTTTTTTGCTGACTTTTAAAATACGGACACTTACCTGTCCAGGGTGCAATGCCCTCACCTGAAGCCGATCTGTCCCTCGACTCTCGGGTGGAGGCGCCGCCATCTTCCGGAAGGGAATCAGGAAGTGAAGCCTTCTGGCTTCACAGCCTGGTTCCCTACTGCTGGTGCACGAGTCGCGATGCGCCATTTCACTGGTCCCTGCTGTCTCCTGGGATCTGTGCGTCTCCCAGAAGACATGGGGGGGGGGGCGGAGAAGGGGCCGGACATGGTGTAGATCGCCGCGGAGCCTGCGGCGATCTATGCCCGGAAGTGGGAGAAAATACCTGGATTATATAACATTAAATACTGGCCATACGAAAACAAGGTCTTCCTTCAAAAAAAATGTAATTTTAAGAACGTTAGTTTGACTTTCTGATCATTAGTGGGGTCAAATTCGCCGTTCTTTTTCGACCACAGTGACGGGAAAATTCGAAGAAGCGGAATAGAAAACTTTTTGGGCAAAAGAATTTTCAGACAGTTTATGTGGTTTTCGTTCAGAAATTAAATTGATTTTAAAACTGAATGTTAAAAGTAAGTGAAATTTTCAAGCGACATTCTTTCATTCAATAATGTACAAAGATTTTTCGTGTGAATATTCTCGTCCGAAAATCGATATGTGTATGGCCAGCATAAGACTCGGTGCACACCTATGCAGTTTGCTTTTGATCCGTTTCTGCACTGCCTTTTGCTGTGCATTTTGCACACACGATTTTGCTGCGATTTGCGTTTTGCATTTGTTATGCTTTTTTTGGCCAATTTGTTGTTGGACAAATTAAAGTTAGTACTAAAAGCTGAGACTTTTTTTTTTCATGGATATGATCATTTTAAATATAATGCACAATGTTGGTAAACTTTTACTTTAAATATAATTGTAATTCCTTCTATTACCTCAAGTCTATCAGCCTCCACCTTCTCCGGGTTCAGATGCTGATCTTCCCTGCACAGAGTCTTTAAAGCGGAATTTCATTCGTTTTAAAAGCCAGCAGCTACAGAAAGTGTAGCTGCTGACTTTTAATAATCGGACACTCACTTGTCCCACAGGTCCAGCGATGTGGGGGAACAAAGCCCCACTCCTCTTCCCCTCCTCTCTGCGGCGTCGGCATAGGAACTGTGGGCGCCCAGCTGTGGCTTCACAGCCAGGCATGCACTGCGTGTGTGTGCTGTGATTGGCTGGGCAATCTCCTGGGACCTGTGACGTGTCCCAGAGGATTGGAGGGGGGGGGGAGGTGAACTTCCTTCAGGTGCCACGGAGCCCCGGGAGGAAGTAGGAGCTGGGTACCTCTAAAAAGAGGGTATCTGCCCCCCCCCCAAAAAAATGTGGCATGTCAGGGGGTCACCTACACTTAAAGCAGAAGTTAAATTTTTGTGTGGAACTCCTCTTTAAAGTGATTTTTTTTAACATAACAAACATGGTATAATTGCCTGCTCTGTGTAAAGGTTTTTCACAGAGCAGCCCTGATTCTCCTCTTCTGGGGTCCCCCGCCGATGCTTCTGGCTCCTCCTGCCTTCAGAGTGCCCCAATAGCAAGCTGCAAAGTATAGTATAGCGTGCCCCTATAGCAAGGTAAAAAAAAAAACATCTGACTTTAAAACCACTCACTTCCTGCCCAGGACTACATGTCCCATGAGGCGTTGCTCCTCTCACATTCACAAGTTCTCAGGCACTTACTGACATGTATGGATGGTGTACTGAGCTGTATGTGTGCTGCACTATATTTCCTGATATGTAAACAAATATTGCATTCTGTATGCAGGCCAACTAATCGGCTGGCCGATTTATCAATTATGAAAATAGATTATTGGTTAGTTGTTTTCCGCCCTACACCCATTATTAATGAAACAGTTAACACAGTAGAGTCTGCTACACCACTAGACCAAGATTGCAGCTGGGGGGGGCACCTTGTCTGATGAGAGCCCTTTGGTAAGATCCATCACAGACAGGATTCTTACCTTTCCTTATGGTTACGATTGGCTACGCACATACTGCCATGTGTTTTTCTGAACAGGGAGCTCATCCAGCGTGCCCGCGTGCCCGTCGAGCCTTGTTTTTCAGCTTACGATTATAATTAACACAGGGGTTGCCATGGCAACCCCTGTTATTTCCCCCTTTCTGAATACTGCTGCCTCTTTTTGACATATGTTGTTGATTTAATTGTTTTTAATAGAAACTTCTCCCAATGGGGGCTGCGTTCTGTCACTCGGTGCCGGCAATGGAGGTGTCTCAGGATATACGTTGTTAATGTTTTAAAGGGGAGAATTATAACACACCTGTATTCAAGTCAGATATGACCGATTAACAAATAGGCTGTATTGACGGCAAATTAAATGCACCTTGTGTCCTAGGCTTTCTTTTGTTCAAGAGCTCCTCTGACATGTCTGCCAGAGTAATTGCATTTCATCATTTTACATATGCAGTTTTATTAAAATAAAGCAAAGTAAAAATGATGTTTGCTAGAGGAGGGAGGGAGACCAATGTGTATGTGTGTTTGTCTGCTGGTGAAGGGATACAGGGGAAGACCAATGTGTGTGCTGGAGGTGGGATCTCACTAAAAAAAGGCCAATTTACTGTGTATATATACTAGAGGTGGGATCATACTGGGAATAGACCACTCTGAGTGTAGTGGAGGTGGGATCTCACTGGGAATAGATCAATCTGTGTGTGCTGGAGTTGGGATCCTACTGGAAAAAGACCAGTTTGTGGCGGAGGTGGGATCTCATTTGAAAAAGACCAATGTGTGTGTGTGTGTGCTGGAGGAGGTATAAAGGGGACAAACCTATCTGTGTGTGCTGGAGGTGGGTTTGTACTGGGAATAGACCACTCTCTGCATGGTTAAGGTGTGATCTCACTGAGAAAAGGTAAATTTCTGTGCTGGAAGTTGGATCTCACTGGGAAAAGACCGATCTGTGTGCCAGTGGTGGGATCTCACTGGGAAAAGTCCAGTTTATGTGTGCTGGAGGTTGGATCTCACTGGGAGATCCCATTTCCAGCACACACGGTGAGATCCCATTTCCAGCACACACAGATTGGTCTTTTCCCAGTGAGATCCAACCTCCAGCACACACAGACTGGACTTTTCCCCAGTGAGATTCCACCTCCAGGAAACACAGACTGTTTTTTTTCTCAGTGAGATCCCACCACTGCCACACAGATGGGTCTTTTCCTAGTGAGATTCAACCTCCAGCACACAAATTGGTCTTTTTTCAGTGAGATCCTACCTTAACCACACAGAGAGTGGTCTATTCCCAGTATGACCCCACCTCCAGCACACATAGATTGATTTGTCCCCTCAATACCTCCAGCACACACACACACACACACACACACACACACACACACACACACACATTGGTCTTTTCCAAATGAGATCCCGACTCCAGCACACATATTGGTCTTTTCATAGTGAGATCCTGCCTCCAGCACACACTGATTGTTTTTTTTTACAGTAAGATCCCACCTCCACTGCAAACAGAGTGGTCTGTTGCCAGTATGATCCCACCTCCAGCACATATAAATTGGTCTTTTCCTAGTGAGATCCCACCTCCAGACCACACAGATTGATCAAGATCCCACTGCCAACACACAGATTGGTTCTTTCCTAGTGAGATCCCATCTCCAGCACGATCTGTTTGCTGGTTCTGTGATGTCACTAGGGAAAAGACCATAAAGAATCAGGTTTCCACATTGACAAAGTGAAAAATGTAGAAAATGTATAATATAGGATAACATATATAAACAGATGGCAATTTAAAGCAGTCCAACAAATCATACGACTTCAAACCACCGTAGCAGCGCTCATATCAAACTCTATACTTATGACATGCTTGTATAGAATTCATCATATACGTAAAAGAAAGAGTCCCATGAAGTGGTATCAAATGAATAAATCAGGTTTTCTTATAGGTGATAAAAGTTCATTAAATGCGTACACCACACACCCAGGCTTGTCACCATGTGGGAAGAAACTCACCCCTTTGGGGTTAAACTCACCAGAAATCTGATAAAATTAAGCCTCCCAAGTATATCTTTTTGTTGCCACTTCTCAGGAATATCCACTGACTCTGCTAGTATTCCTATTAGGTATGGGCAGCTCCAATAAACCAGGGTCATGTGAGAAGATAAAAAAATCACATAGCATAATCCCGTTTTTACATACTTTATTGAAGCCAAACAAAAGCCCCCTTACAGGTTATACGTACAAGATTAAAGAATTAAAGAAGCTTTTAATGCAAACCGTAGCATTGTCGCCAATCGCCAGTATCAGGGAGACATCAGCGTCCAAACGAACGCCTCACTTAGTTGCTTCCTGGTTCTCCTGGCTGATGGCGACCCGCTAATGTCACTTCTGGCTGTCGTGGAGATCACGCAATTGACGCGTTTTGTCACTACCGACTTCGACTGAGGACGCCCTCAGTCGAAGTCGGAAGTGACGAAACGCGCCAGGTGGCAACAAAAAGATATACTTGGGAGGCTTGATCTTATCAGATTTCTGGTGAGTTTAACCCCAAAGGGGTGAGTTTCTTCCCACGTGGTGACAAGCCTGGGTGTGTGGTGTACGCATTTAAAGAACTTTCATCACCTATAAGAAAACCTGATTTTTTCACCTGATACCACTTCAAAGGACTCTTTCTTTTACGTATATGATGAATTGTATACAAGCATGTCATAAGTATAGAGTTTGATATGAGCGCTGCTATATTGGTTTGAAGGCGTATGATTTGTTGGACTGCTTTAAATTGCCATCTGTTTATGTATGTTTTATTTTTTTTAGTAGCTGCTAATTAATATACCTCATATCATAAGCTTAAATCTTGATATCTATTACCTTGGAGGATAATTCGTCCTTGGCGCTGAGTGGTGCGTTTGGGCCTTATATATATATAGGATAATACCTGGTGATACTTCTATAAGGATCCATGATTGGGCACTTACTAGTGTATGACGAGAACTGTCTCCAATTTTGCCACTGTGTTGGCACCCTGGCACATGCACCCTTGCCTGTAGGTATCTGACCTCATGGAAAAAAATTTCTGTGGATCCTCAATCTTTTGCCTTCCATTTCCCCCTCATTTTTTCTTCGGGGGGGGTTCAAAATAGTTATCTCTGGGGGGGGGGATATAGGACATAGGACGGAGTGTCTAATCATGACGTGCAAGTTGTTATTCTTACTAATACCGTGCTGGCCATAACGCAGTATTTACAGTCCCAAAGGACAAACTGTATATGGCACTGCTGAGCTCAGAACATGACCCGACAAATGCATTTGTTGTTGGAACAACCTTATTATATGACAGATTCACTTTAAGTTTTGATATTTAATAAAGATCTTGGCTGTTAAATTTCCACTGGCAAGTCTCAATGTATTTTGATTAGGGCCAGAGCAGAGCCCGCTTGACGTCTGTTGGAAATAACGCAATCATTTTTCCTGCTTGGTCGGCATTAACCAGCGCGTACCTCGAGGCCTGGGAAGAATGTCCCTGGGATGTTTGGACAATGACACAAGATGTATTGCAGGTTACAGCTTGATTAATTGCTGGACCAGCATGACTCATATATTTCCACCCTATAGTGAATCTCGTTGTCTCCCGCTGTCCACGCGGAATTCCTAATTGGTCAGGATTTATGGAGAGATCGGCTGGAACCCAATGGAATCAATCAATAATCCCAGGACTAATTAACTCACCTAGAAGTAGAGAGTGATAGATTTAAAGGCTGACATATCGGGGCTTGAGAGTTCCACAGTGGAGTTCTATACAGTTTAGGTCAAATGTACAGGATGTGCTGTGTAATAAATTGGAAGCCAAACTCATCACATCCGTATTGCTTATTCAATTTGGAGGAAAATAGAGAAACGTGTTATTTACTGAATCCTAGGCACTATATCTAATTAAATTCACATATAACAAATGTAACTAAACATCTGTTACTTTCTGGGGAGAATATTTAAAGTGAAACACTTACCAAACTTTTGTTCAGTTAGTGAGGGCAAAGAGGGCAAATCTCTACAACAGCACCACAGAAAAGGGGTCCCCGCACTGCCGCCCGAGACACAATTCTTCCCATTGACACCATTGATGGGGCACTGTTCCTCCCAATGACCTCATTGATGGGGCACTATTCCTCCCAATGACCCCATTGATGGGGCACTATCTCCCCCAATGAACCCATTGATGGCGTACTATTTATCCCAATGACCTCATTGAGGGGGCACTATTCCTCCCAATGACCTCATTGATGGGGCACTGTTCCTCCAAATGATCCTAATAATGGGGCACTGTTCCTCCCGATGACCTCATTGATGGGGCACTATTCCTCCCAATGACCTCATTGATGGGCCACTATTCCTCCCAATGACCCCATTGATGAGGCACAATTCCTCCCAATGACCCCATTGATGGGGCACTATTCCTCCCAATGACCTCATTGATGGGTCACTATTCCTCTGATGACCTCATTGATGGGGCACTATTCCTCCCAATGACCTCATTGATGGGGCACTATTCCTCCCAATGACCCCATTGATGGGGCACTATTCCTCCCAATGACCTCATTGATGGGGCACTATTTCTCCCAATGACCTCATTGATGGGGCATTATTTCTCCCAATGACCTCATTGATGGGGCACTATTCCTCCCAATGACCTCATTGATGGGTCACTATTCCTCCGATGACCTCATTGATGGGGCACTATTCCTCCCAATGACCTCATTGATGGGGTACTATTCCTCCCAATGACCTCATTAATGGGGCACTATCCCTCTAAATGACCCCATTGATGGGGCACTATTCCTCCCAATGACCTAATTGATGGGTCACTATTCCTCCAATGACCTCATTGATGGGGCACTATCCGTCCCAATGACCCCCATTGATGGGGCACTATTCCTCCCAATAACCCCATGAATGGGGCACTATTACTCCAAATGATCCCATTCATGGGGCACTATTCCTCCCAATGACCTCATTGATGGGGCACTATTTCTCCCAATGACCTCATTGATGGGGCACTATTCCTCCCAATGACCTCATTGATGGGTCACTATTCCTCCGATGACCTCATTGATAGGGCACTATTCCTCCCAATGACCTCATTAATGGGGTACTATTCCTCCCAATGACCTCATTGATGGGGCACTATCCCTCTAAATGACCCCATTGATGGGGCACTATTCCTCCCAATGACCCCATTGATGGGGCACTATTCCTCCCAATGACCCCATTAATGGGGCACTGTTCCTCCCAATGACCCCACTGATGGGGCATTATTCCTCCCAATGACACCATTGATGGGGTACTATTCCGCCCAATGACCCCATTGATGGGGCACTATTCCTCCCAATGACCTCATTGATAAGGCACTATTACTCCCACCCCATTGATGCTGCACTATTCCTCCCAAAGACTCCATTGATTGGGCAGTATTCCTCCCAATGATCCCATTTTTGACCCCAGATCTTATATTTAAAGAGGTCCTGTCATGCTTGTTTTCTATTACAAGGAATGTTTACATTCCTTGTAATAGGAATAAAAGTTACCCATTTTTGCGCGCAAAAAGGAACGCATACATGAGTAGCGCCCGCACATGAAAACAGTGTTCAAACCACACATGTGAGGTATCACCGCAATCGTTAGAGCGAGAGCAATAATTCTAGCTCTTGATCTCCTCTGTAACTTAAAACGGGTAACCTGTAGAAATTTTTAAACGTCAACTATGGAGATTTTAAAGGGTAAACATTTGTCGCCATTCCACGAGCGGTCGCAATTTTGAAGTGTGACATGTTGGGTATCAATTTACTTGGCATAACATTATCTTTCACAATATAAAAAAAAAATTGGGTTAACTTTACTGTTGTCTTATTTTTTTATTCAACATAGTGTATTAGTTCCCAAAAAGTGCGCTTGTAAAACCGCTGCGCAAATATGGTGTGACAGAAAGTATTGCAACGACCGCCATTTTATTCTCTAGGGTGTTAGAAAAAAATATATATAATGTTTGGGGGTTCTAAGTAATTTTCTAGCAAAAAAATTATTTTAACTTGTAAACACCGAGTCTGCATGATAGGCCCGGTCCTTAAGTGGTTAACACTGGTTATATATAACAACGTATAAATCTGTGCATGTTCAAACCTTAAGGCTCCATTCGCACCTGAGCATAGCGCAGCGACAGCTGCTGCCGCGCATTTTTTATTTTTTAGCTTTTTTGAGTTTTTTAGTGGAGCATTTTTGGAGCGGCATCATTCATTTGAATGGGCCTCCCTCTGCTCCAAAAATGCTCCAGAGAAGCTTGGCACACAGCCAGGAAAGCTTAACGTTTACAAGCTTTATCGCGATTGTAGCACGTTTTGTCACTCCTACAGTCGCAGCAAAATCGCACCACGTTTGGGGTGCCGTTAAGAAATAAAGGCAGCGCAAACGCGTCCTGTGTTTTGCCGCGATTTTGCCGCGATTTTGGAAACAGCAGCGATTCCGCCTACGATGCAATTTGCCTAGGTGTGAACGGAGCCTAATACTATAAATAATAACGTTATTAGTAGTGATGCATCGGCCGCCGAAAATTATCGGCTGAAAATAGGGTTTTCAGCGTTGTGCCAAAAGAAAAAGCGGTGTCATAATGGCTGCCGAAAACGCCCGCGATTTTGCTGCAATTTTGCCTTGCTTATGGTGTGTTTTTTCATAGGTCATGTGACTCAAAAAATGCATCAAAAACACAAAATGGTGCATTTTTAATGTTTCCTTGCTGCGTGTTTCAATGCATTTCAATGGGTGCAATTTTGGTGCGGTTATGCACAAAAAATGCAACAAGCAGGTTTTTTTTTTATCACAGCTGCAAAAGGTGCCAATAATGGCCGACAATAAATTAATTTATTTAAATTCATGATATTAATTATAAATATATGTTTTTATTTTTTTTAAAAACAACATTTTCGGTTTCGGCCAAGTGCATCCTGAATTTTCGGCACCACTAGTTATTCGATTTTTACTCCAGGAGTATATAATGAATTTGGAAATTCTAGAGAAATGCATTTCAATCTAACTAAACCCATTCTATTTTTAGTCAACTAAAATGGACTGGAGATTTTAGTCGACTAAAATACGACTAGAACTAAAATGGCATTTTAGTCAAAAGACTATGACTAAAACTAAATCAAAATTTGACGTTGAAATTAAAAACTGGTAGTTGAACAATAGCAGAGGTTAAAGCCAAAGCGTGAACCATGAGAAATAGAACAACAATGCACAAAGACAGGCCTAATAGAGATTAACAGTTGTGTCACACAAGTGGGCGGCAAAGATTCACCATGAGGGGCAACAACAAACAGTGCCCGGTCCTCACCAGATCTCCTGATGGTGGAGGTGGAATGGTCTGCCTTGGGCACCCAGGGACTGTTTCTTACTTTTGACACATAAAAGATACAAACCGTAGCATTAATAGTCAAGACTAGGGATGAGCTTCGTGTTCGAGTCGAACCCATGTTCGACTCGAACATCGGCTGTTCGACCGTCCGTCGAATTGCGAACGATATGGGCCGTTCGCGCCAAATTCGTGTGGCGCGTCACGGCCCATAATTCACTGCGGCATCGCAGTGCATTGCTGGCTGATGATTGGCCAAGCATGCACTATGACCCGCATGCTTGGCCAATCACAGCGCCGCCTGAACAGAGAGCCGTAATTGGCCAAAGCCAAGGAGGCTTTGGCCAATTATGGCTCAGGGGATTTAGTACACGCCCCACACTATATAAGGCCGCCTGCACGGCGGCCCTGTGTAGTGTGTGTTCCGGCGTTGAAAGAGATAGACAGAGAGACAGTGTTTGATTTGAGTTAGATAGATTAGGCAGAACAGTCAGTCAGTTAGCTGCACTTACAGTGTATTGTGTATATATATGCATCCCAGGTGTTGCATATATATATATACACTGTATTCAGTTTAGCTAGATCCGTTCCTGTTATCTTCTATCTAGACTATTTACATTCAGTGCAGTGTGTCCTGCTCACAGTGTTCAGCTAGATCCGTTCCTGCTATTTACATTCAGTACAGTGCTTCCTGCTCACAGTGTTCAGCTAGATCCGTTCCTGCTATTTACATTCAGTGCAGTGCGTGCTGCTCACAGTGTTCAGCTAGATCCGTTCCTGCTATTTACATTCAGTGCAGTGCGTGCTGCTCACAGTGTTCAGCTAGATCCGTTCCTGCTATTTACATTCAGTGCAGTGCGTCCTGCTCACAGTGTTCAGCTAGATCCGTTCCTGCTATTTACATTCAGTGCAGTGCGTCCTGCTCACAGTGTTCAGCTAGATCCGTTCCTGCTATTTACATTCAGTGCAGTGCGTGCTGCTCACAGTGTTCAGCTAGATCCGTTCCTGCTATTTACATTCAGTGCAGTGCGTCCTGCTCACAGTGTTCAGCTAGATCCGTTCCTGTTATCTTCCTACTGACAGGCAGGCTTGTCTGGTTACAGTATATAAAGCTACCTGAAGAAAATTACAGGTGTTCTTTTTGATCCTATTAGTACCACGGTCAGGCAGCTAGACTATTTACATTTAGTACAGTGTGTCCTGCTCACAGTGTTCAGCTAGATCCGTTCCTGTTATTTACATTCAGTGCAGTGTGTCCTGCTCACAGTGTTCAGCTAGATCCGTTCCTGCTATTTACATTCAGTACAGTGCGTGCTGCTCACAGTGTTCAGCTAGATCCGTTCCTGCTATATACATTTAGTGCAGTACGTCCTGCTCACAGTGTTCAGCTAGATCCGTTCCTGTTATCTTCCTACTGACAGGCAGGCTTGTCTGGTTACAGTATATAAAGCTACCTGAAGAAAATTACAGGTGTTCTTTTTGATCCTATTAGTACCACGGTCAGGCAGCTAGACTATTTACATTTAGTACAGTGTGTCCTGCTCACAGTGTTCAGCTAGATCCGTTCCTGTTATTTACATTCAGTGCAGTGCGTCCTGCTCACAGTGTTCAGCTAGATCCGTTCCTGCTATTTACATTCAGTGCAGTGCGTCCTGCTCACAGTGTTCAGCTAGATCCGTTCCTGCTATTTACATTCAGTGCAGTGCGTGCTGCTCACAGTGTTCAGCTAGATCCGTTCCTGCTATTTACATTCAGTGCAGTGCGTCCTGCTCACAGTGTTCAGCTAGATCCGTTCCTGTTATCTTTCTACTGACAGGCAGGCTTGTCTGGTTACAGTATATAAAGCTACCTAAAGAAAATTACAGGTGTTCTTTTTGATCCTATTAGTACCACGGTCAGGCAGCTAGACTATTTACATTTAGTACAGTGTGTCCTGCTCACAGTGTTCAGCTAGATCCGTTCCTGTTATTTACATTCAGTGCAGTGTGTCCTGCTCACAGTGTTCAGCTAGATCCGTTCCTGCTATTTACATTCAGTACAGTGCGTCCTGCTCACAGTGTTCAGCTAGATCCGTTCCTGCTATTTACATTCAGTGCAGTGCGTGCTGCTCACAGTGTTCAGCTAGATCCGTTCCTGCTATATACATTTAGTGCAGTACGTCCTGCTCACAGTGTTCAGCTAGATCCGTTCCTGTTATCTTCCTACTGACAGGCAGGCTTGTCTGGTTACAGTATATAAAGCTACCTGAAGAAAATTACAGGTGTTCTATCCCAGCTTAGTGCAGCTACAGGCCATTAGTATGTCTGGAAGGCCAAGAAGGAGAGGCAGACAGTCACAAGCCAATAAGAGAGGGCAAGCAGGCTCTGTGTCTAGTGCTGGTCGTGGAGACGGTGCATCCTCATCAGCACGTGGCCATGGGACACGCTTGGCCTTTTTTTCGGCAGCTGGCCGTGTTGAGCCGCAACATGCGGAAGACTTGGTCGAGTGGATGACCAAGCCGTCCTCATCCTCCTCATCCTCTCTCACCCATGCCCAGGGTGCTTTGTCTGGCAAAGCAGCGGCCTCTTCCCTCAGCTCAATGTCATCAGTGACTCCTTCCCTAGCCCCACCATGTCCTCCTGAGGATTCCCTCGAACTGTTTGACCACAGTGTTGGGTACATGCTCCAGGAGGATGCCCAGCGTTTGGAAGGCTCTGATGATGATACTGAGCTCAATGAAGGCAGTAACATGAGCACGGACAGAGGGGGTGCCCAAGAAGGACAGCAATCTGGCAGTCATGCTCCCCCTGCTGCAGCATACTGCCAGGTTTGCTCCAGTGATGAGGAGGGAGGGGATGATGAGGTCACTGACTCAACGTGGGTGCCTGATAGGAGAGAGGAGGAGGAGGAGGAGGAGGAGGAGGAGGAGGAGGAGGTGGCACATCACCAACTAGGCAGGATGCCCTCCAGGGGCCAGCCTAAGGGCAGCACATTGACTGCATCACACCCCAAAGCTCCACATGTGCAGGGCGCTGCAGTCTCTGCGCGTTATTCAAAAAGTTCTTTGGTGTGGGCCTTTTTTGAGACGAGTGCATCAGATCGCACCGCTGCTATTTGCAATATATGTCTCAAGCGTATCTCGCGTGGCCAAAACATCTCCCGCTTGGGTACCACATGCTTGACCAGACATATGTTGACCTGCCATGCAGTTCGTTGGCAAGCGTATCTAAAAGACCCACACCAAAGAACAAAGACGATCTCTCCTTGCTCCTCATCAGCTGAGATTTCCAACCCCACTAGACCTTCAGTCCTCTCTGCGACCTGCAGTGAGAGGAATGAAGGTGTAGAATTAGGTGTGTCACAGCCAAGTACTTATGGGCAATCTGCTTTTGGTACACCGACGTCAGATTGTACCAGGCAAATTTCCCTGCCCCAGCTGCTGCACCGCCGAAAGAAGTTTGCTCCCAGCCATCCACATGCCCAGCGGTTGAATGCTAGCTTGGCAAAATTGCTAGCACTTCAACTGCTGCCTTTTCAGTTGGTAGACTCTGCCCCCTTCCGTGAGTTTGTGGAATGTGCGGTTCCTCAGTGGCAGGTACCCAAACGCCACTTTTTCTCACGGAAGGCGATTCCGGCTCTCTACCGGCATGTGGAAGGCAATGTCCATGCCTCGCTGGACAGGGCGGTCAGCGGTAAGGTGCATATTACCGCTGACTCATGGTCCAGCAGGCATGGACAGGGACGTTACTTAAGTTTCACGGCGCATTGGGTGACTCTGCTGGCAGCTGGGAAGGATGCAGGACAAGGTGCAGTAGTGTTGGAGGTTGTTCCGCCACCACGCCTCCAAAATGCTGATTGTGACACACCTCTCTCCTCCACCCCCTCCTCTTCTTCTTCCTCCATGGCCTCTTCCTCGGAACCAGCGGTGCTCCGTAGGCGTTCAAGGGGCTACGCAAGTACGCAGGCCAAAAGATGCCATGCGGTGCTTGAGCTGGTGTGCTTGGGGGACAGGAGCCACACTGGGGCAGAGGTTCTGTCAGCTCTGCAGGGGCAGGTTCAGAGGTGGTTGACGCCACGCCAACTTAAGGCAGGAATGGTGGTTTGCGACAATGGCACCAACCTCCTCTCTGCCCTCCGACAGGGACAACTGACCCATGTGCCCTGTTTGGCTCACGTCCTTAACTTGGTGGTGCAGCGGTTCTTGGGCAGGTACCCGGGCTTACAGGATGTCCTGAGGCAGGCCAGGAAAGTCTGTGTGCATTTCCGCCGGTCATATAATGCCAGTGCTCGGCTGACGGACCTCCAAAAGGAGTTTAACCTGCCCAAGAACCGCCTAATCTGTGACATGCCCACCAGGTGGAACTCGACGTTGGCCATGCTGCAGCGGCTGCACACGCAGCAGAGGGCCATCAATGAGTACCTGTGCGACTATGGCACCAGGACAGGGTCAGGGGACCTTGGTTTTTTTTCCCCACGCCAGTGGGCCATGATCAGGGATGCATGCACTGTCCTGTCACCATTCGAGGAGGCCACGAGGATGGTGAGCACTGACAGTGCATGCATCAGTGACACTGTCCCCCTTGTCCACCTGTTGGAGCACACGCTGCGTGGGATAATGGAC
Organism: Lithobates clamitans; assembly: GCA_037952925.1. Taxonomy (NCBI): domain Eukaryota; kingdom Metazoa; phylum Chordata; class Amphibia; order Anura; family Ranidae; genus Lithobates; species Lithobates clamitans. Next base: position 1,075,843 of record JBBGZY010001242.1, read on the forward strand.
AGGGCACTTGAGGCAGAACAGAGGCAGGAAGAGGAGGACTTCCTTAGCTCTCAAGGCCCCCTTTATCCAGACAGTGTTCCTGCGTGCCCGCCGATCACACAGGAAGAGGACGAGGAGGAGGAGGAGGAGGAGGAGGAAGATTGTGTCAGTATGGAGGTGGAGCCTGGCACTCAGCATCAGCAGTCTTTAAGGGATCAGTCCCAAGGAACACATGGACTTGTACGTGGCTGGGAGGAGGTGGCTGCGGACGTTGTTGTCCTTAGTGACCCAGAGGACTCCGGACCGAATGCCTCAGCAAACCTACGCTGCATGGCCTCCCTGATCCTGCAAAGCCTGCGTAAGGATCCTCGTATTCGTGGTATCAAGGAGAAGGACCAATACTGGCTGGCAACCCTCCTTGATCCACGTTACAAGGGTAAGGTTGCGGACCTTATCTTGCCATCGCAGAGGGAGCAGAGGATGAAACATCTTCGGGAGGCCTTGCAGAAAGGTCTGTGCAACGCGTTCCCAGAGACTGGGAGGTTACAAACTCCTGTTTCTGGACAACGTGTTGCTGAGGCTTCGGTCAGTCAAAGAAGGAGCGGTGGAGAAGGTGGCCGTCTGACCGATGCGTTCAGACAATTTTTTGGTCCGCAGCCCCAAGGTATGATCGGTTCCAGCAACCATCGCCAGCGTCTGTTTTACATGGTGCAGGAATACCTAGGGGCAAGATCAGACTTGGACACCTTTCCCACCGAAAATCCTCTGGGTTACTGGGTCTTGAGGATGGATCACTGGCCAGAGCTTGCACAGTATGCAATTGAGCTACTGGCCTGTCCTGCATCCAGCGTTCTTTCGGAACGCACATTCAGTGCTGCTGGAGGCGTGGTAACCGATCACAGGGTGCGTCTGTCCACCGACTCGGTCGATCGGCTGACCTTCATAAAAATGAATCAGTCTTGGATCACCACCAGCTACCAAGCACCTGATGCAGATGTAACCGAATAATTTTTTTTGAAATCTCAGATCCCTTCAAAGACTGCCTATGCTGATGCTGAGTGACTATCCCTGAGTAATTATCCTCTTCCTCCTCAATCATCACGCTGATAGCTTGTAAGAACATTTTTGGTTCTGGGCGCCACCACCAGTGCCTAAGGCACAATTTTTCAGCCCCTGTTTAACAGGGGCGTGTAATTACAATTTTTGATGTAATACTTTGCAGCAGGGCTCGTTCCTGCATTCCAACTAGAGTGTCTGTGAGGGGTTGCAGTGTTGTGGCACCAGCACCAGTGCCTAAGACCCAATTTTTCTGCCCCTGTCTAACAGGGGCGTGTAATTACAATTTTTGATGCAATACTTTGCAGCAGGGCTTGTTCCTGCATTCCAACTAGAGTGTCTGTGAGGGGTTGCAGTGTTGTGGCACCAGCACCAGTGCCTAAGACCCAATTTTTCAGCCCCTGTCTAACAGGGGCGTGTAATTACAATTTTTGATGCAATACTTTGCAGCAGGGCTTGTTCCTGCGTTTCAACTAGAGTGTCTGTGAGGGGTTGCAGTGTTGTGGCACCAGCACCAGTGCCTAAGACCCAATTTTTCAGCCCCTGTCTAACAGGGGCGTGTAATTACAATTTTTGATGCAATACTTTGCAGCTGGGCTTGTTCCTGCGTTTCAACTAGAGTGTCTGTGAGGGGTTGCAGTGTTGTGGCACCAGCACCAGTGCCTAAGGCCTAATTTTTCAGCTCCTGTTCAACAGGGGCATGTAATTACAATTCTTGATCTAATATTTCACAGCAGGGCCCTGTGAGGGCTTACAGTGTTTTGGCCACAGCAACACCTAAGGCCCAAATTTCTGCTGAGTATATAGGGCAGGACCCTACTTTCAAACATCTAACTTACAAACGACTCCTACTTGCAAACGGAAGGAGACAACAGGAAGTGAGATGAAATCTACCCCTAAGGAAGGGAAATTCTCTCCTGTAAGAGTTAATATGGGAAAACAATTTTTCCTTTCCACTGATGCTTTCCAATCCTTGTTCCACAAAAAAACCCAAATTTTCAAAAAACATTTTTCATTGGGACAAAAAAGTGAGGTGAAATCTTCTGAAGAGGAGGAAAGACGCAAAACAAATGTCACAGGGGTGATAACCCTTCCCTATGTTTTCCAAAAAGCTTAGAAAAGATTTTTTGGCTGGAGCTAAACACATTAAAAATGTTCAAAATTACAAACAGATTCTACTTAACAACAAACCTACAGTCCCTGTCTTGTTTGCACCGCCTGTATACTGCTGTTCAGAGTATATAGGGACCTTTCCTTATTTTAATTTGGGTGCGGGGTTCCCCTTAATATCCATACAAGACCCAAAGGGCCTGGTAATGGACTGGGGGGTACCCATGCCGTTTGTCTCACTGATTTTCATCCATATTGCCATGACCCGACATGACATTAAACCCGCAAGCAGTTTTAAATGAGATTTTTTCCTTTAAAAATGACATTTGGTGCAGGGACTGTTCTAAACATGGGAAACACGCGTCACTTTACAGGCATACTATAGACACCCCCCAGGTACGATATTTAAAGGAATATTTCACTTTTTTTTTTTTACTTTAAGCATCATTAAAATCACTGCTCCCGAAAAAACGGCCGTTTTTAAAAGTTTTTTTTGCATTGATACATGTCCCCTGGGGTAGGACCCGGGTCCCCAAACCCTTTTTAGGACAATACCATGCAAATTAGCCTTTAAAATGAGCACTTTTGATTTCGAACGTTCGAGTCCCATAGACGTCAATGGGGTTCTAACGTTCGTGCGAACTTGCGGTCCGTTCGCGGGTTCTGGTGCGAACCGAACCGGGGGGTGTTCGGCTCATCCCTAGTCAAGACCTATAAAAGATTAATTTTTTCCACAGTACCTATTGCTACAGGGATGATTGAGGGCTTGTTTTAAAGTGCTTTTCTGACTTGTTTCAAAATGTGTAAATATTTTAGTGGTTTGGGTGCACTGTAAGATGAGTTAACCTGTGGAAATATACAGTGCCTTGAAAAAGTATTCACACCCCTTGTAATTTTCCACATTTTGTCATGTTACAACCAAAAACATAAATATATTTTATTGGGATTTTATGTGATAGACCAACACAAAGTGGCACATAATTGTGAAGTGGAAGGAAAATGATAAATATTTTTCAAAATTTTTTACAAATAAATATGTGAAAAGTGTGGCGTGCATTTTTATTCAGCCCCCTTTACTCTGATACCCCTAACCAACTGCATTCAGAAGTCATCTAATTAGTATATAGAGACCATGTGTGTGTAATTTAATCTCAGTAAAAATACAGCTGTTCTGTGAAGCCCTCAGGGGTTTGTTAGAAAACCTTAGTGAACAAAAAGCATCATGAAGGCCAAGGAACACACCAGACAGGTCAGGGATAAAGTTGTGGAGAAGTTTAAAACAGGTTAGGTAAAAAAAAAATATCCCAAGCTTTGAACATCTCACGGAGCACTGTTCAATCCATCATCAGAAAATGGAAAGAGTATGGCACAACTGCAAACCTACCAAGACATGGCCGTCCACCTAAACTGACCGGCCAGCCAAGGAGAATATTCATCAGAGAAGCAGCCAAGAGGCCCATGGGAACTCTGGAGGAGCTGCAGAGATCCACAGCTCAGGTGGGAGAATCTGTCCACAGGACAACTATTAGTCGTACACTCCACAAATCTGACCTTTATGGAAGAGTGGCAAGAAGAAAAAAATAGTTGAAATAAAGCCATAAGAAGTCCTATTTGCAGTTTGCGAGAAGCCATGTGGAGGACACAGCAAACATGTGGAAGAAGGTGCTCTGGTCAGATGAGACCAAAATTGAACTTTTTGGCCTAAAAGCAAAATCCTATGTGTGGCAGAAAACTAACACTGTACATTACTCTGAACACACCATCCCCACCGTGAAACATGGTGGTGGCAGCATTATGTTGTGGGGATGCTTTTCCTCAGCAGGGATAGGGAAGCTGGTCAGAGTTGATGGGAAGATGGATGGAGCCAAATACAGGGAAATCTTAGTAGAAAACCTGTTAGTCTGCAAAAGACTTGAGACTGGGGCGGAGCTTCACCTTCCAGCAAGACAATGGAATGGAACAGCCAGAGCTACAATGGAATGGTTTAGATCAAAGCATATTCATGTGTTAAGAAAATATAAAACTGCGCTAGCAGAATATATATTAATTTAAACAATACAATGACATAATGACTTGTGCCATATGAATTAATATGCAAACATAAAATACACACAAATCTATAAAGTGCTTGGTGCTCATATAATAATTGAATAAAGTGCAACGGTGCTCCGAACTTGCAAGGGGTGAAGTACCACACTCCCCCCTTCGGTGACCCCACTCACCAGAAATATTGGACCCTCAGCTTTGCAGTCTGGGGTCAAATCAAGCTGTGATCTATTGATCTGGGGTATGAAGGATGGTTGCTTAGAGGCTCCTCCAGAGGGACTGCTTTATACCAGAGAGAATTTGCCACACTCCATAGACGGGGAGACAGAGAGGAAAGTTATAGTGAAATACCGCTGAAATAAAGTATATAAAGTATGATGACGCCCTGGAGGAGGGGCGAAACGCGTCAACGTACTTCCGGTTCACGCAAACCATTGACGCAATTTCCGCCTCCGTGGAACGCACGCCAACAAGCGGCGGACTCGGATGTTGTTACTGATGCCTGTTTTTGCCAGTTATCTTGTAAGTGGCGCCTAGTTTGCGCTTTATACTTTATTTCAGCGGTATTTCACTATGAGTTTCCTCTCTGTCTTCAACATTACAGAAAAAAAGTCCAGTTAAATAATGCTCACTTTTTAAAAGAAATCTTTATGGTGAATGTTTTGGATGTTTTTCTCCTGATTCTCAGTATGGTCCTACAGTGGACACGTTTGTGACAAGCGCTGTTAGCTTTCAGCTGAGTGCTGATTGCAGCATAAAGAAGCTGAAGGGAATTCTGCAGCTACTGTCATGCACAGAATGCGGAGCTGTCTGTCTTTAGTCTCTGTAGATCTATATCTGCAGTAGGATCTGATTCGCTCATTCAGCAGAGCGAAGCTCTTCGGTAAGCACAGTTTGATACTCGGCCTATAACAGGCAAATGATCCGTATTTCATTATTTAATAACTGTGTTTGCAACCTGCTATTTATCATATCACTGTTATGAAGAGCTAACAGTGGAGAATGCAGAGACGCTGTAGAATCGGTGATATCTGTTGTGACAGTAACAAAAAGGCTTTTTTTTTCTTTTACTTCAATCGGCTGTTTTGAAGCAACTGAGTCTGCAAAACAACAAATGAAACATGCGTGAAATATAAAACCACAAAATAATTTTATAAGCAAGTTTTTCAGATGTGGTATCAGGAACATTACTGTTGAATTCAGTTGAGATGTTAAGAATGTAGCCAATCCCTTCACCAGAGACCAGTGACATCACTGAGAATGCAGCCTATCCATTCACTAGAGACCAGTGACATCACTGAGAATGCAGCCTATTCCTTCACTAGAAACCAGTGACATCACTGAGAATACAGCCTATCCATTCACTAGAGACCAGTGACATCACTGAGAATGCAGCCTATCCATTCACTAGAGACCAGTGACATCACTGAGAATGCAGCCTATCCCTTCACTAGAGACCAGTGACATCACTGAGAATGCAGTCTATCCCTTTACTAGAGACCAGTGAGATCACTGAGAATCTAGCCTATCCCTTCACTAGAAACCAGTGACATCACTGAGAATGCAGCCTATCCATTCACTAGAGACCAGTGACATCACTGAGAATGCAGCCTATCCCTTCACTAGAGACCAGTGACATCACTGAGAATACAGCCTATCCATTCACTAGAGACCAGTGAGATCACTGAGAATCTAGCCTATCCCTTTACTAGAGACCTGTGACATCACTGAGAATGCAGCCTATCCCTTCACTAGAGAACAGTGACATCACTGAGAATGCAGCCTATCACTTTACTATAGACCAGTGACATCACTGAGAATGCAACCTATACCTTCACTAGAGACCAGTGACATCACTGAGAATGCAGCCTATCCATTCACTAGAGACCAGTGACATCACTGAGAATGCAGCCTATCACTTTACTAGAGACCAGTGACATCACTGAGAATGTAGCCTATCACTTTACTAGAGACCAGTGACTTCACTGAGAATGCAGCCTATCCATTCACTAGAGACCAGTGACATCACTGAGAATGTAGCCTATCCATTTACTAGAGACCAGTGACATCACTGAGAATGCTGCCTATCCCTTCACTAGAGACCAGTGACATCACTGAGAATGCAGCCTATCCCTTCACTAGAAACCAGTGACATCACTGAGAATGCAGCCTATCCATTCACTAGAGACCAGTGACATCACTGAGAATGCAGCCTATCCCTTCACTAGAGACCAGTGACATCACTGAGAATACAGCCTATCCATTCACTAGAGACCAGTGACATCACTGAGAATGCAGCCTATCCCTTCACTAGAGACCAGTGACATCACTGAGAATGCAGCCTATCCCTTCACTAGAGACCAGTGACATCACTGAGAATGCAGCCTATCCCTTCACTAGAGACCAGTGACATCACCGAGAATGCAGCCTATTCATTCATTAGAGACCACTGACATCACTGAGAATGCAGCCTATCCCTTCACTAGAGACCAGTGACATCACTGAGAATGCAGCCTATCCCTTCACTAGAGACCAGTGACATCACTGAGAATATAATCATTTTGTAGTTTTCTGCTTCAAATATCCCCCCTCCCCATTAGGACATACTCACTTATTATCCCCCACCCCCACCTATTATTCCAACAAACAAGGGAGAGTAAAGAAAGCCCTGTGTAAGCTCCAACCAGACACTTTTTTGGGGCTAAGCACTCTCTCTGCTCCCCAATGGGACAGTGTTGAGCCAATCTCCAGGCACTGTCATTGTCACATAGAAGAAGGGGAGCAAGTTTCATACATCCTATATCCAGAAATGGCAGGTATTTATCTTTACCCCCAATGGCCGTATGGATTGATGGGGGAGCGAAGGAAAGGCAAGCATGTTCATGATGGGAAGGGGGGCATTAGGTGATCCTGCATGGGCAAAGTAAAAGGTCACTTTAAACAGAAGTGTCCGTTTTCCATTAAAGAATGTGAGTTCGTGTGAGTTGTTCTCTAGCAAAATTGAATTTTGCTATTTCTGCTGAATATCAAACCTCCCCCACCAGCACGGCTCAGTCAGCTGTCAGCTCAGACATGTCTGCCTATTGGTTATTTAAGGCCTGTGTTCGCGTTCCAATCTGTCAAGTGGTATAATAACAGTGCATTGGTTCTGTACAGGCCTAATGCTTTTTACTTTTATTACAGCTGACTTAATCGCTGACAATGTTAAAATGCTAAGTACAATTATCATTCAAACCGTGTTTGAGGTATAGTATATACAGTTAGGTCCATATATATTTGGACTCAGGCACAATTTTCATACTTTTGGCTCTGTGTGCCACCCGAATAAAAGTAAAACGACAATGAATTTGAAGTGCAGACTTTCAGCTTGAATTCAAGGGGTTGAACAAGAATATCAAGTACAAATTTTAGGAACTGCAACCATTTTTATACACAGTCCTCCCATTTTCAGGGGCTCACATGTAATTGGACAAATGAATATTATCATAAATAAAATGTTCATTTTTAATATTTTGCTGAGAATCCTTTACTGGCAATGACTGCCTGAAGTCTGGAACCCATAGACATTACCAAAGACTGAGTTTCCTTCTTTCTGATGCTTTGCCAGGCTCTAACTGCAGCCATCTTCAGTTGTTCTTTGTGGGTCTTTCTGCCTTTAGTTTTGCCTTCAGCAAGTGAAATGCATGCTCAATTGGGTTGAGATCAGGTGATTGACTCGGCCATTGCAGAATATTCCACTTCTTTTCCTTCAAAAGCTCCTGGGTAGCTTTTAGAGTGTGTTTTGGATCATTGTCCATCTGTACTGTGAAGCGCCGTCCAATCAACTTTGCTGCATTTGGCTGAATCTGGGCTGACAGTTTATCCCTAAACACTGCAGAATTCATCCGGCTGATTCTGTCTCCTGTCACATCATTAATAAACACCAATGGCCCAGTGCCACTGGAAGCCATGCATGCCCATGCCATCACACTACAAGCTCCACCATGTGACCACAGGCGACGTTGCATGTTTTGAATCATGAGCTGTTCCAAGCCATCTCCACACTTTTTTCTTCCTGTCATTCTAGTACAGATTAATCTTAGTTTCATCCATCCAAAGAATGCTTTTCCAAAACTGGTCTGGCTTTTCAGATGTTTTTTGGCAAAGTCTAATCTAGCTTTTCTATTCTTCAGGCTTATGAATGGTTTGCACCTTGTGGTGAACCCTCTGTATTTGCTCTTGTGAAGTCTTCTCTTGATTGTCCCTTATTAATTTCTTCTTCTTTCCGCTTCTTCTTCCATCTTCTTTCTTTTGGTTTTCCTTTGGTGTTCTTCTTCTTCCTCCATCTTCCTCTTCTCCATCTTCTTCTTCTCCATCTTCTTCTTCTCCATCTTCTTCTTCCTCCGCTCTTCTCGTCACCATGCTGTCTCGTTGAGGAGGACGGGAGTTTTTTGTATTGCAGCCGGCCGGCTCATATTCTCATGCAAGAATTTTATCACTGTTTGTAAGTGTTATTTGTTATTACATTAAATCTATGTTGATGGTATTACGCTATGGTGTGTTGTATCCTCTCTTGGGTCATCACCCATTGACACCCATGGTCTGACGGATCACTCGGCTCCACGCTGAGAGCTGTCATTTCGTCCATCATCCAAGTGTTTGGGTCCAGCTGAGGTTTTGCCTTTTTAAAGGAGACATCTTCCCTGCATATTTTGGCATCTGGTAAGGAGACCCTCTGTGTGGTGACGGTACACTCAATGTTGCTCTATCCACTGGGTGGTTGTTTGTTTGTGTAACCCTTAGTCGTCCACACTGTGAGTGCTACTGCATCTATTGTGCACACTTTTTAATTTTTGACAATATTACGCTATGTCACTTTTTTTGTTGTTTAACATAGTTACATAGTAGGTGAGGTTGAAAAAAGACACACGTCCATCAAGTCCAACCTATGTGTGTGATTATGTGCCAGTATTACATTACATATCCCTGTATGTTGCGGTCATTCAGGTGATTATCTAATAGTTTCTTGAAGCTATCAATGCTCCCCGCTGAGACCACCGCCTGTGGAAGGGAATTCCACATCCTTGCCACTCTTACAGTAAAGAACCCTCTACGTAGTTTAAGGTTAAACCTCTTTTCTTCTAATTGTAATGAGTGGCCACGAGTCTTATTAAACTCTCTTCTGCAAAAAAGTTTTATCCCTATTGTGGGGTCACCAGTACAGTATTTGTAAATTGAAATCATATCCCCTCTCAAGCGTCTCTTCTCCAGTTCAGCGCTCGCAACCTTTCCTCATAACTAAGATTCTCCAGACCCTTTATTAGCTTTGTTGCCCTTCTTTGTACTCGCTCCATTTCCAGTACATCCTTCCTGAGGACTGGTGCCCAGAACTGGACAGCATACTCCAGGTGCGGCCGGACCAGAGTCTTGTAGAGCGGGAGAATTATCGTTTTATCTCTGGAGTTGATCCCCCTTTTAATGCATGCCAATATTCTGTTTGCTTTATTAGCAGTAGCTTGGCATTGCATGCCATTGCTAAGCCTATCATCTACTAGGACCCCTAGGTCCTTTTCCATCCTAGATTCCCCCAGAGGTTCTCCCCCCAGTGTATAGATTGCATTCATATTTTTGCCACCCAAATGCATTATTTTACATTTTTCTACATTGAACCTCATTTGCCATGTAGTCGCCCACCCCATTAAGTTGTTCAGGTTTCTTTGGAAGGTTTCCACATCCTGCGGAGAAGTTATTGCCCTGCTTAGCTTAGTATCGTCTGCAAATACAGAGATTGAACTGTTTATCCCATCCTCCAGGTCGTTTATAAACAAATTAAATAGGATTTGTCCCAGCACAGAACCCTGGGGAACCCCACTGCCCACCCCTGACCATTCTGAGTACTCCCCATTTATCACCACCCTCTGAACTCGCCCTTGTAGCCAGTTTTCAATCCATGTACTCACCCTATGGTCCATGCCAACGGACCTTATTTTGTACAGTAAACATTTATGTGGAACTGTGTCAAATGCTTTTGCAAAATCCAGATACACCACGTCTACGGGCCTTCCTTTATCTAGATGGCAACTCACCTCCTCATAGAAGGTTAATAGATTGGTTTGGCAAGAACGATTCTTCATGAATCCATGCTGATTACTGCTAATGATATCGTTCTTATTACTAAAATCTTGTATATAGTCCCTTATCATCCCCTCCAAGAGTTTATATACTATTGATGTTAGGCTAACTGGTCTGTAATTCCCAGGGATATTTTTTGGGCCCTTTTTAAATATTGGTGGTACATTGGCTTTTCTCCAATCAGCTGGTACCATTCCAGTCAATAGACTGTCTGTAAAAATTAGGAACAATGGTCTGGCAATCACCTGACTGAGTTCCCTAAGTACCCTCGGATGCAAGCCATCTGGTCCCGGTGATTTACTAATGTTAAGTTTCTCAAGTCTAATTTTAATCCCGTCCTCTGTTAACCATGGAGGTGCTTCCTGTGTTGTGTCATGAGGATAAACACTGCAGTTTTGGTTACTGAAGCCCCCCGATTCACTCGTGAAGACTGAGGAGAAGAATAAATTCAATACCTTTGCCATCTCCTCATCCTTTGTAACCAGATGTCCTTCCTCATTCTTTATGGGGCCAATATGGTCTGTCCTCCCTTTTTTACTGTTTACATACTTAAAGAATTTCTTGGGATTTTTTTTGCTCTCCTCCGCTATGTGTCTTTCATGTTCTATCTTAGCCGTCCTAATTGCACCCTTACATTTCTTATTGCATTCTTTATAAAGTCTGAATGCTGAGGATGATCCCTCAACCTTGTATTTTTTGAAGGCCTTCTCCTTTGCTTTTATATGCATTTTTACATTGGAGTTAAGCCATCCAGGATTTTTGTTCGCTCTTTTAAATTTATTACCCAATGGGATACATTGGCTAATGCCCTTATTTAATATGCTCTTAAAGCAAACCCATCTCTCCTCCGTATTCTTTGTTCCTAATATTTTATCCCAATTTATGCCTTTTAGCAAGGTTTGTAGTCTAGGGAAGTTGGCTCTTTTGAAATTCAGTGTCTTTGTGTTACCTTCATGTTTCCTATTTGTGTGATTTATACTGAAACTAATTGACCTGTGATCGCTGTTACCTAAATTGCCCCGTATTTCCACATCTGTGATCAGGTCTGTATTGTTGGTAATCAGTAGATACAGTAATGTTTTATTTCTAGTTGGTGCGTCTACCATCTGACCCATAAAATTGTCCTGCAAGACATTAAGGAACTGGCGAGCCTTAAATGAATGCGCGGTTCCCTCCGCCCAGTCTATGTCTGGATAATTAAAATCCCCCATTATGATAACACTTCCCATCCTTGCTGCTAATCCAATTTGTGATAGGAGATCCGTCTCCACTTCCTCCCTCAGGTTAGGGGGCCTATAGCATACTCCCAGTATTATTTTCCCCTTAGCTTCATCCCTTTGGAGCTCTACCCATAAGGATTCTACCTCCTCTCTAGCTCCCTCAGTGATGTCATCTCTCACATTCACTTGTACATTATTCTTGATATATAGGCATACCCCTCCCCCTTTTTTACCCTCTCTATCCTTGCGGTATAGGGTATACCCTTGAATGTTTGCCAGCCAATCATGAGAGCTGCTGAACCAGGTCTCTGAAATTCCCACAAAATCCAAATCCTCCTTGTACAACAGTATCTCTAGTTCACCCATCTTGTCCGCCATGCTCCTGGCATTGGTGAACATGCCACATAGTTTAGACCGGTCGCATACTGTCCTCGTATTGGGTGTTTCAAGATTGCAACTAGGACTTGCTACTATACTCACCTTGTGTTTTTGTGCTTTGGTTAACCTACCACTAATGACCCCAATACTACCCTCTGGAATATCTTCCGCGCTGGCTATCACTGTCTCTGGACCCTCCCCCCCATCGCCTAGTTTAAAAACCCCTCTAACTTTTTGGCCATCTTCATTCCCAGCAGATCTGCACCCTCCTCATTTAGGTGCAGTCCATCCCTTCTATAGTACCGGTTACCGACTGAGAAGTCGGCCCAGTCCTCCAGGAACCCAAACCCCTCCTTACTACACCAGCTCTTCAACCACTTGTTTACTTCCCTAATCTCCCTCTGCCTTTCTGGTGTGGCTCGATGTACCGGTAGTATTCCTGACATAAACATAACATAAACATTAACATTAACATAAAACTATATCTGTGGAATCAACGCTAACCCATGCTGAGAGGCTCGTAAACGTCTACATTTCATCTTGCAAAACTACTAGCCCGGGCTGGGGTTATAGCCACCTGCTTATTTGGCTTACGATCTGGTAACCATGCATTCCACATGGTGTTGGTTGTGATTTATTCATTGGTGAATATATAACGTATCTCCAGCTATTTAAGCAACTGGAACTTTATATATATATTTTTTTATACATATTTTTAATTATTATTTTTGGGCTTTATTAGCGCGATTTTCTCTTTTTCATTTGTATTTGTGTTTATCCCACATTAATTGCAGCTTTGGGATTCGGCCACCCTTATTGGTTTATTTGATTAGCGCAGTTTTTTTCCTCTTATACAAAATCTCTCTGATGGATCTGTTTCATTTTTGAAGCCTTACAATGGTCTGTTTCACTTGCATGGACAGCTCCTTTGAACGCATGATGTACAGTCAGGTCCATAAATATTAGGACATTGACACAATTCTAATCTTTTTGGCTCTATACAAGACCACAATGGATTTGAAATGAAACAAACAAGATGTGCTGTAACTGCAGACTTTCAGCTTTAATTTGAGGGTATTTACATCCAAATCAGGTGAACGGTGTAGGAATTACAACAGTTTGTATATGTGCCTCCCACTTTTTAAGGGACCAAAAGTAATGGGACAATTGGCTGCTCAGCTGTTCCATGGCCAGGTTTGTGTTATTCCCTCATTATCCTATTTACAAGAAGCAGATAAAAGGTCCAGAGTTCATTTCAAGTGTGCTATTTGCATTTGGAATCTGTTGCTGTCAACTCTCAATATGGGATCCAAAAAGCTGTCACTATCAGTGAAGTAAGCCATCATTAAGCTGAAAAAAACAAAACAAACCCATCAGAGAGATAGCAAAAACATTAGGTGTGGCCAAATCAACTGTTTGGAAAATCCTTAAAAAGAAAGAACGCACCGGGGAGCTCAGCAACACCAAAAGACCCAGAAGACCACGGAAAACAACTGTGGTGGATGACCGAATAATTCTTTCCCTGGTGAAGAAAACACCCTTCACAACAGTTGGCCAGATCAAGAACACTCTCCAGGAGGTAGGTGTATGTGTGGCAAAGTCAACAATAAAGAGAAGACTTCACCAGAGTGAATACAGAGGGTTCACCACAAGATGTAAACCATTGGGTGAGCCTCAAAAACAGGAAGGCCAGATTAAAGTTTGCCAAACAACATCTAAAACAGCCTTCACAGTAGGGCTGGGAGATTTTCTTAAAAAAAAAAAATCTGGGATTTTCTTTAAAAAAAAACTCGATTCACGATTCGAATCAAGGTTTTTTGTTTTTTTTTTGGACACCGCGCCGGTCGTGAGGAGCTGCGGGCAGGAGTTTTTAGGCGAGGCCTCACCTAAAAACTCCTGCCCGCATCTCCTCAGGACCGGCGCAGTGTCAGCCAAGGCTTTGGCCTAAAGGACCAAGTCAATCACCTGACCTGAATCCGATTGAGCACGCATTTCACTTGCTGAAGACAAAACTGAAGAGAAAATGCCCCAAGAACAAGCAGGAACTGAAGACAGTTGCAGTAGAGGCCTGGCAGAGCATCACCAGGGATGAAACCCAGCATCTGGTGATGTCTATGCGTTCCAGACTTCAGGCTGTAATTGACTGCAAAGGATTTGCAACCAAGTATTTAAAAGTGAACGTTTGATGGATGATTTTTAATCTGTCCCATTACTTTTGGTCCCTTAAAAAGTGGGAGGCACATATACAAACTGTTGTAATTCCTACACCGTTCACCTGATTTGGATGTAAATACCCTCAAATTAAAGCTGAAAGTCTGAAGTTAAAGCACATCTTGTTCGTTTCATTTAAAATCCATTGTGGCGATGTATAGAGCCAAAAAGATTAGAATTGTGTCGATGTCCCAATATTTATTGACCTGACTGTAGGTTCACAGCACACTGTTTGTGGGCTTTCTTGTTCATTATCATTAGTAGAGGCTTCCTTCTGGGACAACAGCCATGCAGACCAATTTGATGCAGCATGTGGCGTATGGTCTAAGCACTGACAGGCTGACCCCCCAACCTCTGCAGCAATGCTTGCAGCACTCATACGTCTATTTCCCAAAGACAACCTCAGGATATGACGCTGAGCACGTGCACTCAACTTAATTGGTTGACCATGGCGAGGCCTGTTCTGAGTGGAACCTGTCCTATTAATCCACTGTATGGTCTTGGCCACCATACTGCAGCTCAGTTTCAGGGTCTTTCCAAACTTCTTATAGCCTAGGCCATGTTTATGTAGAGCAACAATTCTTTTTTTCAGATCCCCAGAGAGTTCTTTGCCATGAGGTGCCATGTTGAACTTCCAGTGACCAGTATGAGAGAGTGAGAGCGATAACACCAAATTTAACACACCTGCTCCCCATTCACACCTGAGACCTTGTAACACTAACGAGTCACATGACATTGGGGAGGGGAAATGGCTAATTGGGCCCAATTTGGACATTTATACTCAGGAGTGCACTCACTTTTGTTGCCAGCGGTTTAGACATTAATGGCTGTGTGTTGAGTTATTTTGAGGGGACAGCAAATTTACACTGTTATACAATCTGTACACTCACTACTTTACAATGTAGCAAAGTGTCATTTCTTGAGTGTTGTCACATGAAAAGATATACCGTATATACTCGAGTATAAGTCGTTCCGAGTATAAGTCGAGGCCCTAATTTACCACAAAAAAAATGGGAAAAACTTATTGACCCGAGTATAAGACGAGGGTGAGAAATGCACAGCTACTGTAAGTGGAAAAGAGGGTCAACAATGCCCATTTGCATGCCTCACTGTGCCCATTTGCAGCCATAGGTCCCCTGAACTTCAAACTCGGTAGTTAAGGGTTCCTAGATGCCCCCTAGCTGCAGCCAAAATTTGGGGTCTCTGAACCCAAAGGGTCCCAAAATGACATTGCTGCAGATAGACACAGTTGACCGAATTTGGGGCCCCGTATCTCGGGGCCACTTAGTGCTAAGAACCCCAAATTTGGTGTGAAAACCCAGTGGAACTAGCACCATGAAATTTCCAAAGCTGGGGTTTCTAGCACTAAGTGGCCACGAGATACAGGGCCCCAAAAATCAGTTCAGAAAATGTCAAGCACTTTTCTGCAGCAGAGAATGACATTTTCCGAACCAGTTTTGGGGCCCCGTATCTCAAGGCCACTTGGTGCTAGGAACCCAAGCTTTGGATATGTTATGGTACCAGGTCCACTGGGTTTGCACACCAAATTTGGGGTTCCTAGCACCAAGTGGCCCTGAGATATGGGGCCCCAAATTCGGTTCAGAAAATGTCAAGCACTTTTTTGCAGCAGAGAATGACATTTTCCGAACCGATTGTGGGGCCCCGTATCTCGGGGCCACTTAGTGCTAGGAACTTCAGCTTTGGATATGTTGTGCTACTAGGTCCACCGGGTTTGCATACCAAATTTGGAGTTTCTAGCACCAAGTGGCCCTGAGATACGGGGCCCCAAAGTCGGTTCGGAAAATGAAATTTTTTGCTGCAGAAAAGTGCTTGACTCGAGTATAAGTCGAGGGGGGCACTTTCAGCACAAAAAAATGTGCTGAAAAATTCGACTTATACTCGAGTATATACGGTAATAAAATATTTACAAAAATGTGAGAGGTGTACTCACTGTTGCGAGATACTGTGTATGTATATATATATATATATATATGCATTCAAGTCAGGAGGACCAGGGCCATCATTGTTGTGGGGCCCAAAGCAGCTGCCTGGCCTTGAGCCCGCGCTGCCCAGGTACCAAGAAAATTATTATTAAAGATGGCCCTGGTTAAAATTAAAGGCTAATATATACTATTAGAGAATCAAATAAACAATTGTTCCCATTTTTCTGTGTCCTCAACCAATGTTGAAATTGAGAATGCCTAAAATGGTACAAAAATTCTCAAACAACAGAGAACAACCTCCCATGTATGTAGCTATGGTCTATATCTCGTCTATGGTCTATATCTGGTCTATGGTCAAACTTTGTTTCTGATCATGCGCACACTTGCTCAGTGGATTTTTATAGGATGAATACTGTACTAATTAAATGAAAATTGGAAGTTGTGATAACCTACGAGAAAAAATTTCCATCATGTCCATTTGGAAATGTATGTCTGTCGGCTCTCGGTAAAGCAGTGTACAGTACTAATGCACAAAATTCAAACGATCATTTCGAATATGGATATTTTTGTCTGATTTTCTGATAGTGTGTACTAGGCTTGATCTTACCTCGGGGTTCCCATTTGCAGACAGAATCCTTGTTGGAAGATAGGTGTGTGCTCCAGCCAGGAGAGGTGATCTACTCAGGAGACGAGACTCTATGTTGAAGGGTCAGCTAAGCAATTCATCAGAAGACTGAGAGAACTGAGGAAACTAGCGAGTCCAGGGGATTGGAGGGGGATCCATAAGTCTCTGGAAGAGTGAGAGAGCTTGGGGTGTTAAGAGAAACCTATATAGTGGCGAGGAGTGGGCCCATGCCTCTATTATACGTTCGGACTGAACCCTAAAGTATAACCAAAGGCAGTTAATTTTTTGTTTTTTTTTGTTTTGGACAGTGTGAAGATTGATTAGGACACCTATTAGTTTATTATTGCTGTCTGTGCCCCAGTTAGAGTGATACACTCTCTCTATTGATCCTGTTTACCATTAACAGTGAAAGTAAAAGAAAATCCCAAATTTGGGTTGTCCCCAGAAAAGTAATAGAGGGGACATCTTCCAATGGGGACACTAGTTCTGGTGACCTGGATGGCCGCAATAGATTCACCTATTTTGCAGGGATTTCCTCTCACTTTCTGCTTGGTTATGGGACAGGAAGTGAAGGGAAATCTCCACAATGGGACATAGATGGCGAAAAAAAATCTGACAGTGGGGTATAACCCTTCCTTATTCTATCCAAAATTTTAAAAAATTTTGCCTATAGTTCTAATTTATAGGGGTTCTAAAGGCTAAAGGATTTTTACCTCCATGCATTCTATGCATGAAGGTAAAAAAAAAACCTTCTATGTGCTGCGGCTTTCCCACAGCCTCCCCAATCCCTACCTGAGCCTCTTCTGATCCGGTAATGTTCACGACAGCCTTGGCTGTATGGGGACTCTCCCTCCTCATTGGCTGAGACAGCAGCGGGAGCCCATTGGCTCCCACTTTTTTTAATCACATCCAGTGAGCTAATGAGGAGAGAGCAGGCTGAGCCGTGGCTCTAAGTGTCTTATGTAATACTTCATATTCTCATCGCACACATTCCTGGTATAAGCTCTCAAGGTTTGGGTGCTGCAACAACAACCAGCTGTATACTGGTTCAAGTCACAATGTAGATATTTGCCAGCACACCAAGGATCGGCACAAAGTGTGGCGTCCAAACGGGTTGTTTATTGCATGATCACAACACAAGAAAGGTGCAACGTTTCGAAGTCACACAGGACCCCTTCGTCGGGCCTTTTGATAAACGTGGGATAACAGTGGAAAGGATTTAAATAACCATCAACCAATCAGAAAATAAAGAAAACCAAAGCTCCTCCCACCCCGAGATAGGTATGACGTCACAAATCCCGCCAAAAAGACTCAAAAGGTTAGCATAATTAAAACAGATCCAAAAAATGTTCGTAAAGAAGGGGTTGACATAAAAAAACACACTGACACAAAACACAGGTAGTATCAGTGTGTTTTTTTATGGTAACCCCTTCTTTACATACGTTTTTTGGATCTGTTTTAATTATGCTAAACTTTTGAGTCTTTTTGGCAGGATTTGTGACGTCATACCTATCTGGGTCTGGGGGTGGGAGTAGCTTTGTTTTTTCTTTATTTTCTGATTGGTTCATGGTTATTTAAATTCTTTCCACTGTTATCCCACGTTTATCACATGCCTGACAAAGGGGTGCTGCGTGACTCCGAAACGTGGCACCTTTCCTGCGTTGTGATCATGCAATAAACGACCCGTTTGGACGCCACTTTGTGCCGATCCTTGGTGTGCTGGCAAATATCCTACTCGGGAGCGAGTACGTAGCAGCGCCCCCTGGGGGCACTGATCGAGAGGGAGGAGCCAGGGTCATCAGTTGGGACTCAAAAAAAAAGATTTGAGCTGCTCTGTGCAAAACCATTGCACAGAGCAGGTAAGTATAACATGTTTGTTGTTTTAAAAAAAACAACAAAAAAAATAACACCAAAACTTTAATATCACTTTAACTCTCTAATATTGGACTTGTGGGCTGGTCTGAATTGACTTACATTGACCTACCACTGTACAATCACCTGCCGTTCAAATATAAGTCCTTTGGTATGTCTTTGTTGAAAAATGAAATGCTCTGTACACTATATTCCTTTTTTATACAGGTCAAAAAAAAACGAGAGGTGAAAAATGCCGGAGTCCTAGTCTAAAAATACTGGTGGCGCTCCCACTTCTAAAGCCATCCATATAATTGCATTGATAGAGTTCTGTAGAGTTTCATCTAGGTTCCCTCAAGACATAGCTAAGTTTAGCTCTGTACGCTATTTCAATATTCTTTATCACTGCGGAGTGTTCCAAACATTCCAGGAATTTATTGCCCTGTAGAGTGGAAAGTAATGATTTTCTTCTATGACAGTAAAACCTCCTGGCAAGCGTACAGCTTCTCCAAAGCCTGAAATCCATCACAAAGTATATCTCCTTTTCCCGAGCTAAAAGGGCTGAAGATGCTTTGATATGGGCCCACTTTGAAGAGCAGTGTTACAATTTATCCTTTGCATAAAGTATGAAGTGCTTTAATGGGAGACTGTTTATTGTTAGCCCAGGGAACAATCAGAGCTGAGTGCTTTGTGGTAAAGGTAGAGGCCTTCAATACCAGAGCATTGTTATGCAGGCTCAGATTGGAAAGGCTGTGATGGCGGACATTCATAACAAGTTTACTTCTCAGCTTGGCCTGATGGCTGGGCTCTTTGTAGTCCACACTGTGTACCTGTTACAGATTAGCTGCAAAACTTAGCTATCACCTGTAGTTCTACGGACAGTAGTAGTTCCTCAGGCATACCTGGTTGACTTGTTACCTGTAGCTCTTCTTCCAAAGCTCTTCTATTACCTGTTGCCCCACAGACACGTTCAAAGGCTGGCATTGCCATCTCCCACCTACTGTTTAACACAGCAGCTTCTTAGGTAGTTCCTACATAGTAGAGATGAGCCGACGGTCCAGTACGAACCTGAGTTCAGACCAAGCTTTAGTTGTTTGTCTCACTGTTCATCAGGAGCTGTGCTAAATATATTGCTATTTATATGTTCAATATTGAGTTGGCCCACCCTTTGCAGCTATAACAGCTTCAACTCTTCTGGGAAGGCTGTCCACAAAGTTTAGGAGTGTGTCCACGGGAATGTTTGACAATTCTTCCAGAAGCGCATTTGTGAGTTCAGGCACTGACGTTCGAAGAGAAGGCCTGGCTCACAGGTGTCCTATCGGGATGAGGTCAGTCAAGTTCCTCCACCCCAAACTCGTTAATCCATGTATTTATGGACCTTGCTTTGTGCACTGGTCCAAATCATTTGGAGGAGAGGGGATTATGGTGTGGGGTTGTTTTTCAGGGGTCGGTCTTGGCCCCTTAGTTCCAGTGAAGGGAACTCTTAAGGCGTCAGCATACCAAGACATTTTGGACAATTTCATGCTCCCAACTTTGTGGGAGCTGTTTGGGGATGGCCCCTTCCTGTTCCAACATGACTGCGCACCAGTGTACAAAGCAAGGTCCATAAAGACATGGATGAGTGAGTTTGGGGTGGAGGAACTTGACTGGTCTCAACCCAATAGAACACATTTGGGATGAATTAGAGCGGAGACTGTGAGCCAGGCCTTCTTGTCCAACATCAGTGCCTGACCTCACAAATGTGCTTCTGGAAGAATGGTCAAACATTCCCATAGACACACTCCTAAACCTTGTGGACAGCCTTCCCAGAAGAGTTGAAGCTGTTATAGCTGCAAAGGGTGGGCCAACTCAATATTGAACCCTACAGGCTAAAGCCTCATACACACGATCGGATTGTTGGCCAACAGAGCATCAGACTTTTGTCCGAAGGGTGTGTGCCAGGAACTTGTCTTGCATACTAACGGCACACAATGGTTGGCCATATTGAACCCTACGTACTAAGACTGGGATGCCATTAAAGTTCATGTGCGTGTAAAGGCAAGCGTTCCAATACTTTTGGTAATATAGTGTATATCACTCTGTGTGTAATGAATCTATATAATATATGGAGTTTCACTTTTTCAATTTAATTACTGAAATAAATTTAACTTTTTGATGATATTCTAATTTTCATGACCAAACGGGAACAAATAAGTGAAGTTCATTGTTAGGGTTTATGTTCAGTAAGTCTATGGCACGTGCACAGAATGGTACCCGCGTTTAGGTTTCTATGCGTTTGCCTGGAACTCAAAGCATGATCACACGCTTTTTTATTTTTTATTTTTTGAGCTTTTCCAGAGCTTGTAATTAGAAGTTGCCTTGCTGTTATGTATAGAATAGGATACGGCGCGCACATCCAGCGAGAATCTCATGAATTTCCTCATCCCATTAGCGAGTTCTCACAAGAGCTGACAGTGGTAATATACTTAATTACCTAAACTAATAATTATATGATTATTCCCTTGATAATTTTTCAAATTCGTGACAATCTTTTTTATTCCTGTTGTAAATTGCCGTCGTTAAACTGAGTGAATGGGGTTTATGTTGTCTTTTACAGCCTGTCAGTTCTCCAGCTTGTCTCTGAATGGGGGCCTCTTTGTGATGTAAATTTAAATGTTCCGTTTTAAGCATGTGCTTATGAAAATCATATATTATGGCTCATCGTGTCTTCCATCATTGTGTTTTCTTATTTACTTAAAGTAGATGTAGACCCAATCACAAACATCCCATATAAGCTTGTTAAAGTACACTCTCCGGACACTTTATTAGGTACACCTTGATAGTATCGGGTTGGACCCCCTTTTGCCTTCATTCTTGGTGGCATAGATTCAACAAGGTGTTGGAAACGTTCCTCAGAGACTTTGGTCCATAGTGACATGATAGCATCACGCAGCTGCTGCAGATTTGTCGGCTGCACAGCCGTGATGTGAATCTCCCATTCCACCACATCCCAAATGTCCTCTATTGGATTGAGATCTGGTGAGTGTGGAGGCCATTGAAGTACAGTGACCTCATTGTCCAGTGGTGAGATGATTGGAGCTTTCCAATCTTCTATTGTCCAATTTTGGTGAGCCTGTGTGAATTGTAGCCTCAGTTTCCTGTTCTTAGCTGTCGGAAGTGGCACCCAGTGTGGTCCTCTGCTGCTGTAGCCCAACCGCCTCAATGCTCGATGTGTTGTGCGTTCAGAGATGGTATTCTGCAAATCTTGGTTGTAACGAGTGGTTATTTAAGTTACTGTTGCCTTTCTATCATCTCAAACCAGTCTGCTTATATTTTTCTTTCCCTGATTCGTTCCTCCCTCCTCATGCAATTAATTTAATTAAAGCCTTTCTGTTTTCATTACATACCTTGTTTTAGACCTAATGAAATCATTGCTGGGTCTCTGTACTTCTCAATGTAATGCAGGCAGACTTTCAGGGGCGTAGATAAGGGGGGGGGTCAGGGGTGTTCAAGCCCCTACAGGGCCAAAATGAGATGCATGGTGTCCCTGCTTTGCAGCCACACATGGCACCAGCAACAGGCAGCACTGCAGTCAGTGGCATAGATCATTAGGCATACCCGCACGCACGTTGTGGTACACCGCCAGGCTGGTCTATGGGGCTCGGACTGAAGGCTGACAGATCTATCACCAGGCAGCACACTGAGCACAGTGGGAGCCGCCGGTGCGTGTAGTCATGCCCACTGCTCTCTGCACCCAGTATTCTTATTGGCTTGCAGTGCCACTCCCACCTTGGGCTTGGAGAGGAGCTTTGCCTGGGTCCCGGAGCGCAGAGTGCTTGTACAGTGCCATGTAGCCGCCGGCCCCCCACATGGATGAACTGCTGCTGTCCTGTCCAAGTATGTCCCTCTCTCTCTTCTGGCCTAGTCTCAGAGACTGTCCTCAGACTTACCACTGCTCGGAATGCTGTGCTGCTGCTGGCATTCTGCTGTTCATACTAGGTAATCGTGAGTCAGTGAGAGATTCTCACTGTGTGGCAACTGGCAAACTTAGTGATTGATGCTGGCTGGGCTAAATTTTGTGTTACTGACAGTTGACTGAGGCTTAGCTGTGTTTTCTATTGCTTGTGTTACTGACAGTCCAGCCTGGCCCTCGCAACCTTGTTGTGGTGCTCACCGGCTTACTGATTCAGCAGTTGGCACCACAACATGTGTGCTAATGCCACAGCCAGGCTGGAGTTTCTGCTGCCCTCAGTGGCATGCCTTGGCCCTGTTTTACCCCTGGTTCATACATATGTGGTGCAGAAAACGCTGCGATCCCTGTGCGTTTCCCGCACCGCATTGCAATCACACTGTGTTTTTGATCGGCCGCAGGTGTCGTTTCAAAGTTAACAACTCCCGAAAAAAAGGTCACCAACCCAGTGTTTGTCTGATCCAGATCGCATGGTTGGTTTTCAAAAAAAAGGTGCCTGCACTTCTTTGGTGCGATGTGGTCCAATTCAGCCCATTCAAAAATGAATGGGCTCGAATCACACCACACAGAATTGCATGTGAATTGCACAGGAATGCGGTGCAGTTCCTGTGTGATTCACATGCAAACTATGGTGTGAAAGCCTTATTCCCTGTTTGTAGAATTCACCTCCGTAACATCTCTAAAATTCGCCCCTTTTTAACAAATGAAACCACCAAGCTCCTCATTCACTCCCTTGTTATCTCTCGCCTTGACTATTGCAACTCCCTTCTCATTGGCTTACCTCTCCATAGGCTATCCCCTCTTCAGTCTATCATGAATGCTGCTGCCAGACTTATCCACCTTACCAACTGCCCAGTGTCTGCCAACCCTCTACTCCAATCCCTACACTGGCTCCCAATCACCCAGCGAATTAAATTCAAAATACTAACCACAACATACAAAGCCATTCACAACTCTGCCCCGAGCTACAACTCCGATCTTGTCTCCAAATATCATCCAAATCGACCTCTCCGCTCCTCTCAAGACCTCCTGCTTTCAAGCTCTCTCATCTCCTCCTCCCATGCTCGTCTCCAGGATTTCTCCAGAGCCTCTCCCATCCTCAGGAACTCGCTACCTCTATCTATCCGGCTATGCCCTACTCTTGCTACCTTCAGGCAATCCCTGAAAACTCATCTCTTCAGGAAAGCCTATCACGTCTCCAACTAATCTCCTACCACTTCCACCAGCTCATTCCCCACAGTTACAACCTTTTGTACCACCTGCCCCACCCTATTAGATTGTAAGCTCTTCTGAGCAGGGCCCTCTTAATCCTCTTGTATTTTATTGTATTATAACTGTATTGTCTCCCTTTTATATTGTAAAGCGCTGCGTAAACTGTTGGCGCTATATAAATCCTGAATAATAATAATAATAATAATTCCCCTGAGGAAGCCAATGACTTGGCGAAACATGTAGGGAAGACCTGACCTATAACAATACACAGGCCTATACCACTCTGGCCAATTGTAAATTAGAAGTGCTCCTTTATATTTGAATATTTGTTTATGTATATTTTATATTTGTTGATATCATGTAATAAAATTTATATATTTTTTTAATATTTTTTGACTAAATTGTTTTGGCACCGCAATAATCCCCATCCCCTCTACTTCCCTTTTATGGTGTGAAACCAGGCTTAGCGGTGCAATCAGGGCCCATTCATTTTGGATGGGCTCAAATCACACCAAAGTCATGCATGCACCAATTTTGGATTTGGAACCGCACTGCAACCGGTTCGCATGGTCGTTTTGTGAATGCGATCCGGTGCAGGCAAACACACTGTGTTTTGCAACCTTTGTTTGGGGTGAACCCCAGATAAACTTCAAAAATGTTTCCCGAATAGATGCTGGCGATGCCAGATAGAACAGAGGACTTAGCTACATGTTTTTTTTGGTCTTGTCCCAGAGTGAGGACATTTTGGAGGGAGGTCCGGGAGACAATTCAAAAATTTAGCGATGTGGAAATACAGGAAGACCCAGCTTTTTTCCTTTTGCATCTGTCAGAGATTCCGGGTAAAATATATAGGAACTCTATTTTGTGTCATTTGGTGAATGCAGCTAAAGCATGCATCCTGCTCAAGTGGAAACAGACACAACCCCCTACAGCGAGTATGTGGCTTAGGAAAGTAGAGGAAGTAAACAGGATGGAAGATCTAGTCTGGACAACTAGGAAAAAAAGGGAAATTTATTTAAAAACGTGGTCGCCATGGAACTGTTATTTCTTCGGAGGAAGGGAAAAAACGAATTGATACAAATTAAAGGGGGAGGGGGGAAAGAGGAAAGTTAAATGTTTTTTTGTTTCTTGTTTTGGGAGGGAGGTAAGGAAAGGAGGGGGGATATGGACTATAAATAGGAACTGCAGTCGGAATACTGAGAGGTAGTTGGAGTATTATGGCCGGTTCTGGGGGAAGCGCCCCCCTCCTGACGCGGCAAGGAGTAACAACATGGAGGGCGGAAATGAGAGAGGAAGATTACTCTTCTTATTTCTTTGTCTTCTTTGCCTCTTTTGTGACTTCTTTACGTTTATTTGGGTTCATTCCTTTATCCATCTTTATTGGATAATATATTAGAAACAGACAGGAGTAGATGGAATGGAATGGAATGGAACGAGTTATTATCATGTTTTTTATTTTTTATTTCTTGTCTGGCTGTATGTGCAGAAATGGAATGCAATATACAGGACTGTTCATTTCTCTCCTCTTTATATAAAAGAAAAATAAATAAATTATATAAAAAAAGAAAGTCAGTGAGTGCTCTGTCTGACACAACATGGTGCACTTTGCACCATTATAGCCAACCTTACCGAGGAGGTGCAAAGGGCACCATCTCCTTGTAGGTAGGCAGCACACTCACTTTGCACTTCTTCAGTTGGGACACTTATGCCGCGTACACACGGTCGGACTTTTCGTCCACAAAAGTCCGACGGACGCCGACGGACCAAATCCGGCGGACAATCCGATCGTGTGTGGGCTTCCCCTGGACTTTCAGTGGACTTTTCCAGCCGCAAATCTGACGAACTTTAGATTTGGAACAGGCTTCAAATCTTTACGTCGTAACTCTGCCGGACCCAGAAATCCGCTCGTCTGTATGCTAGTCCGACGGACAAAAACCCACGCTAGGGCAGCTATTGGCTACTGGCTATCAACTTCCTTATTTTAGTCCGGTGTACGTCATCACGTACGAATCTGTCGGACTTTTGTGTGATCGTATGTAGGCAAGTCCGTTCGTTAGAAAGTCCGCCGCAAGTCCGCCAAAAGTCAGTCGAAAGTCCGTTGAAAGTCTGTCGGACGGGCTGTCGGATTTTTGTAGCCGAAAAGTCCGACTGTGTGTACGCGGCATAAGAATGGACAATAGCCAACCTTACTGGGCAGCGTTCATAAAAACTGGAAGAAGGAAAAAACTGAAATCGGGTTCGATTTTCTAAAGGACCTGATAAAATAGAATTAAGGATGTGATTGCTTACTAGGGGCAACACATATCGGTTTTCCTTTTTCCAGTCTTTTTAATTTTGGGAGCAATTTATTTTATTTAACCTCTTCCCCTCCACGCTATAGCCGAATGACGGCTAAAGCGCGGAGCTACATTGCCAGGAGGCTATCAATAGACGGCCTCCCCTTTGCACGCTCCCCGTGCGCCCCCTGCGTGGTGCGCGCGACGCTCCCTGCGATCACCGAGTCAATGAGACTCGGGTGATCACAGATCGGAGTAAGGGGTCGATCCCGGCCCCTTACCACGTGGTCAGCTGTCAGCCAATGACAGCTGATCACGTGATGTAAACAGAAGATCAGTAATCCTTTTTTTTTTCTCCTCACGCTGACAGCGTGAGGAGAAAAAAAAAGCCGATCGCCGGCTTCTGTTCAAGGGACATCAGTCCCGAAGAGGAAGAGGCATAGCCACCTCATCTGTGCCAACCAGTACCGCCTGCCAGTGCCCACAGTGCCATCATTTGGTGCCCACCAATGAATATCAGTGCCACCAATCAGTGCCACCTATCAATGGCCATGAGTGCCACCTATCAATACCCACCAGTAATGCCAATCAGTGCCTCATCAATGCCATCTAGCAGTGCTGCCTATCAGTGTCACCTACCAGTGCCCATTACTGCCCCCCATCCGTGCTCCCCAGCAGTGCCACCCATCCGTGCCCCCCATCAGTGCCACCCATCCGTGCCCCCCATCAGTGCCACCCATCAGTGCCAGCTATCAGTGCCACCCATCAGTGCCCTTCAGTGCCACCTATCAATGCCCCTTAGTGCCACCCATCAGTGCCACCCATCCGTGCCACCCATCAGTGCCACCCATCCGTGCCACCAATCAGTGCCACCTCGCAGTGCCCACCAGTGCCACCTATCAGTGCCCATCAGTGCTGCCTTATCAGGACCCATCAGTGCCGCATATTAGTGCCCATCAGTGCAGCCCCATTAGTGTGCATCAATGAAGGAGAAAAATTACCTGTTTGCAAAATTTTATAACAAAATATAAAACCATGTTGTTTTTGTTTTCAAAATTTTCGGTCGGTCTTCATTTTTTTAACAAAAAAATAAAAAACCACAGAGGTGATCAAATACCACCAAAAGAAAGCTTTATTTGTGGGGAAAAATGATAAAAATGTCATTTGGGTACAGTGTTACATAACCGCGTAATTGTCATTCAAAGAGTGAGGGCGCTGAAAGCTGAAAATTGGTCTGGGTGGGGGGGGGGTTTAAGTGCACAGTAAGCAAGTGGTTAAAAAGACTTTTACTTAGTACCTACTGCTGAACCCCCCCCCCAGAACAAAACATTCATTATCTATAGCCCTGAGGCAGATGATGGCTGGTGAGAGGGGCCGGTAGGGTGCTGTACATACAGAAGCTTCCTGAAAACATCACAGCCCTCGGCCTAAGTACTCCTCTCAAGATCCCTCAAATCTGGTGCAAGCAGGGGGCTGGCTTTTGGAAGGAGTTATGGAAATATCAAAATGCCTTGATGAGTGGATGTCAGTCTGGAGGAGTGCTGGGTGTTCCTAGGCAGACTGTATTTGCATGCAGACTACCCAAGTTTATACCCACAGGTAATTCTGTGGCTGCAAGGACTGAAATCCAATGAATGAAAGAGGTGGACCAGGGACAGTAAGGCTGGGAAGGAAAGGACCAGATCAGGGGTCTCCAAACTTTCTAAACCAAGGGCCAGTTTCCTGTCCTTCAGACTTTAGGGGGGCCGGACTGTGGCCATTGGGTGTAGAAAAGGTCCCGACATCAGTGGGGAATAAAAAATGTCATTGGTTGGGAATTGTGCCCCATTATTGGTGTCACTGGGAGGAATTTTGCCCCTTCACTGGTATCAGTGGGGGGAATTATTGCCCAATTGTTAGTATCAATGGATGAAGTAGTGCTCCAAGGGTCGGGAAAAAGCAATAGGAAAGGGTTGCATCTGGCCCCAGGGCCTGGAGTTTGGAGACCACTGGGCTAGAGGATACTGAACATCTTCCAGCCAGGAAATGAGGCTCACAGTGTGCTGTGCCATCAGAGTTAGCAGTTTCAGTTTAGTAGAGGAACTTGTGAAACTGTGCAAGATCGTAGAGGAGTTCAGATTTAACATGACCTTTCTATCTGCATCTAAAATGCTAAACCTCTCTACTATCTATAACCAAGATGATTAATAATCATGGCAAGCAGGCAGATTGTCGCATATTATAGAAATCCCTGAGTATATAAAACCGTACATGGCAGAGATATGGCGCTGGTTGTATTCTGGGACTTTGTTCTGTTGCAGTATATTGAACGTGGAGAACTGCTGACCCCATAACAGAAAACAGCAATCTGATTTGTCAGGTGTGCGCAGAACAGTCTGTTTAACTTGTCAACACTCGTGTAATTGTTCCGCCTGATTTCCCGAAGATACCGCAGGAAAGCTAGTGAACCAAAATGGAGGACGCCTTCTATAAAATATGAATTAGCTGAGGCGTCCAGGAATAATGTAAATTGTTTGGTAGAGCTGCAATGACTACTGGAAGTTAATGGTACTATATATGTTTTTTTTTAATTTAAATACAATATATATATATATATATATATATATATATATATATATATATATATATATTTATTACTTTAATTCTTAATAATATTATTACTATTATTATTTTCATATAAATAGGTAAAATAATGAGATATATATATATATATATATATATATATATATATATATATATATATATATATATATATATAAAAGCACTATAATGTCAAAAGTATCGGGTCACTTGCCTTTAGTGGCATCCCAGTCTTAGTCCATAGGGTTCTATATTGAGTTGGCCCACCCTTTGCAGCTATAACAGCTTCAACTCTTCTGGGAAGGCTGTCCACAAGGTTTAGGAGTGTGTCTATGGGAATGTTTAACCATTCTTCCAGAAGCACATTTGTGAGGTACCAGTGCACAAAGCAAGGTCCATAAAGACATGGATGAGCGAGTCTGGGGTGGAGGAACTTGACTGGCCTGCACCTCAACCCGATAGAACACCTTTGGGATGAATTAGAACAGAGACTGTGAGCCAGGCCTTCTCATCCAACATCAGTGCCTGACCTCACTTCTGGAAAAATGGTCAAACATTCCCATAGACACACCCCTAAACCTTGTGGACAGCCTTCCCAGAAGAGTTGAAGCTCTTGAAGCTGCAAAGGGCGGGCCAACTCAATATTGAACCCTACGGACTAAGGCTGGGATGCCATTAAAGTCCATGTGCGTGTAAAGGCAGGCGTCCCAATATATTTGACAATATAGTGTATGAGGTTTTGACAGTGTTTATGGACTGTATCTATTGCTTTTTGTCATGTTCACATGGATTGCTCTCCGACACTGGTCATTGGGGTTGATTTACTAAGGCTGGGCCTGGGTTCACACTGAGGAATGGAGCGGCTTAAAGCAGGGGGTCCGGTGCGTCTCCATTCACTGTTTCAGCCCGAAGCAAGGGGTCCTGGTGGGTAGGAAAACTGTTTGTGCTTTGGTGAATGAGCCCTTACCATAATAATATTCTCTGAAGACTTTGTTTCCCTTTAAAAAAACAGCATCAATCCTGGCTCTAAATGGATCACTGTTTAACATGTACAGTATCTCACAAAAGTGAGTACACCCCTCACATTTTTGTAAATATTTCATTATATCTTTTCATGCGACAACAATGAAGAAATTACACTTTGCTACAATGTAAAACACACAACACACAGCCATTAATGTCTAAACCGCTGGCAACAAAAGTGAGTATACCCCTAAGTGAAAATGTCCAAATGGGGCCCAATTAGCCATTTTCCCTCCCCGGTGTCATGTGACTTGTTAGTGTTACAAGGTCTCAGGTGTGAATGGGGAGCAGGTGTGTTAAATTTGGTGTTATCGCTCTCACTCTCTCATACTGGTCACTAGAAGTTCAACATGGCACCTCAGGCAAAGAACTCTCTGAGGATCTGAAAAAAAGTATTGTTGCTCTACATAAAGATAGCCTAGGCTATAAGAGCTGCAGCACGGTGGCCAAGACCATACAGCGGTTTAACAGGAAAGGTTCCACTCAGAACAGGCCTTGCCATGGTTAACCAAAGAAGTTGAGTGCACGTGCTCAGCGTCATATCCAGAGGTTGCCTTTGAGAAGTAGACGTATGAGTGCTGCCAGCATTGCTGCAGAGGTTGAAGGGGTGGGGGGGTCAGCCTATTAGTGCTCAGACCATACGCCGCACACTGTATCAAATTGGTCTGCATGGCTGTCGTCCCAGAAGGAAGCCTCCTCTAAAGATGATGCACAGGAAAGCCTGAAAACAGTTTGCTGAAGACAAGCAGACAAAGGACATGGATTACTGGAGCCATGTCCTGTGGTCTGATGAGACCAAGATAAACTTATTTGGTTCAGATGGTGTCAAGCGTGTGTGGTGTCAACCAGGTGAGGGGTACAAAGACAAGTGTGTCTTGCCTACAGTCAAGCATGGTGGTGGGAGTGTCATGGTCTGGGGCTGCATGAGTGCTGCCGGCACTGGGGAGCTACAGTTCATTGAGGGAACCATGAATGCCAACATGTACTGTGACATACTATAGCAGAGCATGATCTCCTCCCTTCAGAGACTAGGCCGCAGGGCAGTATTCCAACATGATAACAACCCCAAACACACCTCCAAGATGACCACTGCCTTGCTAAAGAAGCTGAGGGTAAAGAGGATGGACTGGCCAAGCATGTCTCCAGACCTAAACCCTATTGAGCATCTGTGGGCATCCTCAAACGGAAGGTGGAGGAGTGCAAGGTCTCCAACATCCACCAGCTCTGTGATGTCATCATGGAGGATCGAAGAGGACTCCAGTGACAACCTGTGAAGCTCTGGTGAACTCCCAAGAGGGTTAAGGCAGTGCTGGAAAATAATGGTGGCCACACAAAATATTGACACTTTGGGCCCAAATTGGAAATTTTCACTTAGGGGTGTACTCACTTTTGTTGCCAGCGGTTTAGACATTATTGGCTGTGTGTTGAGTTATTTTGAGGGGACAACAAATTTACACTGTTATACAAGCTGTACACTCACTACTTTACATTGTAGCAAAGTGTCATGTGTTGTCACATGAAAAGATATAATAAAATATTTACAAAAATGTGAGGGGTGTACACACTTTTGTGAGATACTGTATATAAATATAATGTTTGGGGGCTCTAAGAGCCCTTGCACACTGGGGCGGGGGCGGCGTCGGCGGTAAAACGCCGCTATTATTAGCGGCGTTTTACCGTCGGTATTCGGCCGCTAGCGGCCAAGAAAGGGTTAAATACCACCGCAAAGCGCCTCTGCAGAGGCGCTTTGCCATCGGTATAGCCGCGCCGTCCCATTGATTTCAATGGGCAGGAGCGGTAAAGGAGCGGTATACACTCCGCTCCTTCACCGCTCCGAAGATGCTGCTGGCAGGACTTTTTTTTACCGTCCTGCCAGCGCACCGCTCCAGTGTGAAAGCCCACGGGGCTTTCACACTGGATACACAGCAGCGGCACTTTCGGGTCGGTTTGCAGGCGCTATTATTAGCGCAATAGCGCCTGCAAACCGCCCCAGTGTGCAAGGGCTCTAAGTATAATTTTCTAGCAAAGAAAAGTAGATTTTTACATGTAGGAGCAAAGTGTCATGGATCACATTTCTGACAGTCTCTGCTGCACCGACCGAATTTCCATCTGTGTAATAAAATATTTACAAAAATGTGAGGGGTGTACTCACTTTTGTGAGATACTGTATTTAATTGTGTATAACGTACCAAAAAAAATCTGCTTTGCATACGTCTTTGATTGATTGTTACAAATCTCTGCAACATACCTGTCTGTAAATGAAGTTTTAATTTCCTGAGCTTAGGCGTAACCTAATCCTCTGTAATACGATTTTCAACGGCTAACCATTGATTGGAAAATCTCTCATTAGCTGAACGTAAACAGATCGCCGTTCGCACGTACGAATACCCATTCGTAATGAATTGTCTCGCATCATACAGCAACTGATTGCTTGTATTTATGGGCAAAAGGCACAATGTGCTGACTGCGACTAGCAATAATTATTAACTATAATTCATAATCAGCTTCACTTAGTAGGAATGCAGATTTCACTGTGAGTAATAAAGTCTTGCAGCAGAGTGGGCCGTGCAATTAGAAAGGAATTAGGCAATAAAATACTTAATTTTTAAATCAATGCTATTATCTGCATGAGGTTTTATACATCGCTATTTAGCTAATTCAGGAACTGGTACCAGTAGTCAAGGAAGAAGACTAATTAAAAATCAGTATACATTTTTTAAGCTAGGAGCTACTAGAATGACAAAGTACAGCCAATTTAATGTTTTTTATCTGCTTTTCTTGTAATTGGAGGGCAGCTAATATGAAAGCCAATAAATAGGCAATGGTGGGGGTGTGGCCTGATGGGAAATGCAGTAGGATGTACGTGAGTGCTGCTCCATTCCACTTTTGCTGCTTTATTAGGCTATTACAGCACGGCTGGGAGAAAATCACCAAGGCCACACCGGCCCCTAAACCTTCTGGAGACAACCTGTTATATTGTAATGGTGGAATCCCGCAGTTTTTCCACCTGCAAAGACACTGTGAACACTTCTGACTGCAAAAGTTCCCTCACAGGACACTCAAGCCTACAACACAAAACAATGGTAGAGGAGCAACCAAAACCCTATCTTGCCAGCAGAAATCCGCCACTTACCAATGCTGACCGATAGGACCCATATTGATGCAGATATCAAGTTGACTTATTTTGCCACCACAATCCCCAGGTACTTACAACCAGACTAGAGAAGACAGTGAAGGATGGCCAGAAAAAAAAAGACCTGGCAATTGCAAAGCCCCAAAAAGCCACAAACTCCCATACCAACCACTTATTAATGTTATTTAGAAAAATCAAAGATCTTTATATCCGAGAAAGATGGCGCAATATAAGGATTGGTTGTCTACCAGAAACAATTACACAACAGCAACTAAGACTATACAGTTTTTAAAGATTTATTAGAATGTCCCACAGAATCACCAGTGAAATTCAACAGACAGCAGCATCCCCTTTTATTCCAGTACCAAGCCATCAGAAACAATGCATAGCGCACGGGGCCAAGTGACTTCCACCAGATGTTGGGAAAGTAAGCCTTCCCAGGTAAATCTTAGCTGCCCACTCACTGCTGGCAGGGGTCTTGTCTACCTAAGAGTCTACCTAGAGATGTAATTTGCTACCTATAAAACTTTGCAATTGTACAGGGTCCTCTTACTCCTGCCAAGAACTGGAGTCAGTGATATGTACCCTTTGATTCCAGTATCAAGCCATCAGAAACAATTCATAGCGCACAGGGCCAAGTGACTTCCACCAAACGTTGGGAAAGTAAGCTTTCCCAGGTAAATCTTAGCTGCCCACTCACTGCTGGCAGGGGTCTTGTCTACCTAAGAGTCTACCTAGAGATGTAATTTGCTACCTATAAAACTTTCCAATTGTACAGGGTCCTCTTATTCCTGCCAAGAACTGGAGTCGCTGATATGTACCCTTTGATTCCAGTATCAAGCCATCAGAAACAATTCATAGTACACAGGGCCAAGCGCCTTCCACCAGATGTTGGGAAAGTAAGCCTTCCCAGGTAAATCTTAGCTGCCTACTCACTACTGGCAGGGGTCTTGCCTACCTGAGAGTCCACCTAGAGATGTAATTTGCTGCCTATAAAACTTTCCAATTGTACATGGTCCCCTTACCCCTACCAAGAACCCCACTCACTGATATGTCCTCTTTATTCCAGTACCAAGCCATCAGAAACAATGCATAGCACACAGGGCCCAGCGGTTTCCACCAAACGTTGGGAAAGTAAGCCTTCCCAGGTAAATCTTAGCTGCCCACTCGCTTATGGCAGGGCTCTTGTCTACCTGAGAATCTACCTATAAACCTAATTTTCTGCCTAAAAAAACTTTATAATTGTACAGGATCCTCTTACCCCTGCCAAGAACCACATTCACTGATAGTCCCTTTAGGTTCTAGTACCAAGCCATCAGAAACAATGCATAGTACACAGCGCCAAGCGTCTTCCACCAGATGTTGGGAAAGTAAGCCTTCCCAGGTAAATCTTAGCTGAACACTCACAGCTGACAGGGGTCTTCCCCTTGCTTCCCCTTGCTAAACGTTCCCTTGCTCAACCTCAGCTCTCAGTGAGATACACAGAGGTCTCTCCTCCCAGGTCAGTTCCTCAGAACCAGGGACTGATTTTCTCCAAGTTACCAACAGTCTTCCAGTCAATGTTCAAACCAGCACCCACAAGACATACCCAACAGACACAGGGATATTAAGCCTCCCTTGGCCCTTCTTAACTGTCCACTCTCCCCTGGCACAGGAGTCCCATTCCCAGGGGTCTTGTCCCCTTGTTCAACCTCAGCTCTCAGTGAGATACACAGAGGTCTCTCCTCCCAGGTCAGTTCCTCAGAACTCAGAATTAAAAATTTAAAATATTAGATTTTTCTGTACTTTTACCTGCAATTATTTAAACTGGTGACAGGGTCTCTTAACAAAAAAATAAAGAATTTCTGTTCTTATTTTCTCAAAAGGATCACATAAGACAAGTTACATTTTCACTCCTTAGATGAAGGCGAGGACATTTTGTAATTTATTCCCGATGGCTAGCAGAAACTCGCCAGTCTTTGTGTTTTATTCATCGTGCGCTCCTCGCTGTCTCCAAGCTGCCGGTTTTCGCTGCAGGTCCTATAAATTTGGGTTGCGTCTGCGCGGCTTTAAATAGAAAACCTTTTGCTACCAAAATACTGCTTTTCTCTCGCTGTCTCTCTCCGTGTCTCTGAAGATTTATTTTCTTCCCTTTGCAGTGTGGACAACTGTGCGTTGAAAATCGTACACGTAATTAGTTGTGCTGCGAATTATAAATACAAGTGCCACAGCAATTTTCAAAACTCAATGGGCCTTAAAATTTTCTATAATTTCTTTTGTTCCGGAATGAGAAGATTCCATTGTTTCATTGTGTTTCTCTTTTTTGTAAAGGATTGCATCCTGCGCGGCGCGATATATGTAGCCCTGTCATCTCACAAAGTGATATCATGTTTTATTTATACACCCTGGCCTAGCGGATGCATAACTCAACACCGTGATATAGTACAATGAAGAAAATGCTACATTTTTATTTTTTTTTTGGTACTTCAACCAGTGGCGGCTCGTGATTTTTTGTTTGTGTGTGTTGGGGGGGTGGCAAACAACCAAATCCCCCCCCCCCCGCGGGACCTCAAAGCCCCCCACACCTGCTCGCTGTCTGCCGGTCGGTCCACTTACCCCATCTAGGCGGCGGACATTGGGCAGTGGGCAGCGGCGAGTATCGGGCAGCAGCGGCGATCCCTGCGACCCATGTAGGTACGCCCATTGGCTCAGTCACAAGGCAGCTGATGATGATCTCTGAGAAAGGGTCTTTTTTCAGCCCCCCCCCCACAAATAAAACATTGAGTTCTTCCCCCTTCACAATAAAAAATAACTATCTAAATAAATAGAAAACCTTTTATATACAGAACCCTATACCCACAGTTGATCCAGAGGAAGGCAAAAGAAAGAAACCCTATAAAGCATGGTCCACTGTTTCCCCTGAGGAAAAAAAAAATTCCTTCCTGATCCCCCAGGAGGCAATTGGATATTCCCTGGATCAACGATCTCTGGTGTTATTTATTACCACTAAATGTTAAAGTGATTTAAATGCTTTTTATGTTTTTTTTTTTTTAATAACAAACATGTTATACTATACCTACAGATGGTTTTGCACAGAGCAGCCCCAATCCTCCTCTTCTGGGATCCCCTGCCAGTGCTCCTCACGCCTTCTGAGTGCCCCCATAGCAAGCCGCTTTGCTATGGGGGCATCCGTGCGGGCTTGATCCTGAGCCACACTTTGTGAGGACTATTGACACACATAGTGCGGCTCAGCTCCACCCCCTGCTCCCTCGTAACTGGATTTGATTGTCAGCAGCCAACGGCTCCCACTGCTCTCACTGAGTCCAGTGAGGAGGGAGAGAGTGAGCAGCACCAGAGATAAGTCTCAGGTAAGTATTGGGGGGGGGGGGGGGGGCTCTACAAAAGTTTTTTTTTACCTTAATGCAGAAAATGCATTAAGGTAAAAAAAAAAAAAACCCTTTAGCTTTTACAACCACTTTAATATCCTGGTCTATTTTGTGCATTTAGGAATGCATCCAGCTCTTTCTTAAAACAATCTACTGAACTGACCAGAACTATTTCTTGAAGGAGCTTATCGCACATTTTCACAGCTCTTACTGTAAAGAAGCCTTTCTGTATGTGGCAGTTAAAGCGTTACTAGACCTGCAACAGTAAAATCAGTCACTATATGCAGTAAAGCATGTTCGTTATACTCACGGTGGAACCTAAGGGGTTAATCCTGCGCATTGTGTAAAAAGGCTGTTTGAACCTGTCTTTATCTAATCCTCCCCTTCTTCCACTGTCCCCAATCCATCTCCTGATAGAACAGAGCCTTGGAGTAAGTCTGCACATGCTCTGTTTGGTGTGTATCGCAAGAGAGTTTCTTTTTTTTTCTTGGGAGGGGGCATGTGTTTAGCAAAGAGCCAATCTGAACTGTCTGGACAGAGTGTTAGGGGTCCTGCAGCCTTATAGGACAATCAGCGGAGAATGAAAACTCCTCCTACAAGCTTTAATGAGACACTGATAGAAGTGACAAGTTTGCTGTAACTGCTGATGAAAAAAGGTATTTAGCAGTTTATATTTACTAAAATAATTGCATTTCCATGTTATGTGTACTGTGGGAGATCAGATATAGTAAATGCAGGCTCCTGGGTTTAGTAACACTTTAAATCTCTTTTCCTCTAGACCAGGGGTCTCCAAACTTTCTAAACGAGGGGCCAGTTTACTGCCCTTTAAATTTTAGGAGGGCTGGACTGTGGCCAGTGGCCGTAGAAAATGACCTGGTGTCAATGGGAGTAGACAGTTCCCCATCTTTGGTATTAGTCGAGGAATAGTGTCCCATCCTTGGTGTCAGTGGGAGGAAAAGTGGCTCATCCTTGGTGTCAGTGGGAGGAATAGTGGCTCATCATTGGTGTCGGTGGGAGGAATGGTGGCTCATCATTGGTGTCAGTGGAGGGAATAGTGGCTCATCATTGGTGTCAGTGGGAGGAATCGTGGCTCATCATTGATGTCAGTGGAGGGAATAGTGGCTCATCATTGGTGTCAGTGGGAGGAATCGTGGCTCATCATTGGTGTCAGTGGAGGGAATAGTGGCTCATCATTGGTGTCAGTGGGAGGAATCGTGGCTCATCATTGGTGTCAGTGGAGGGAATAGTGGCTCATCATTGGTGTCAGTGGGAGGAATCGTGGCTCATCATTGGTGTCAGTGGGAGGAATAGTGGCTCATCATTGGTGTCAGTGGGAGGAATCGTGGCTCATCATTGGTGTCAGTGGGAGGAATAGTGGCTCATCATTGGTGTCAGTTAGAAGAACAGTACCTCATCATTGGTGTCAGGAGGAGGAATACAGTGGCAGAATATATGGCCCACACTTACCGACAATGGGGGGGAATAATGGCCCAAGCGCTTGGATAAAAGCAAGCAAAGGGCCACATCCAGCCCCCGGAACACAGTTTGGAGACCACTGCTCAAGACGTAAAGATTTATTAAAACTGGGGCACTCTGGTGCAGCTGTCCATGGTAGCCAATCAGCTTCTAACTTCAGCTTGTTCAAATAAGCTTTGGCAATAAAACCTGGAAGCTGATTGGTTTCTATGCAGATTTTGCACCCTCCAGTTCAAGTAAATGACCCCCAAAGAGTCTCTCTCCTTGTGTCCTGTAATGACTGACTCTATGAATGAGCGGTGCTCACTTCGCCTATGTACAGTGTTCTTTTGGACGTAGATTGAAAAGAAACAATGTAGCAAATACTCTTGTTGTTTTATGCTTCATGCGATATTATTATTATTATTATACGGGATTTATATCCAACAGTTTACGCAGTGCTTTACAAAATAAAGGGAGGCAGTACAGTTAAAATACAATTCAAGATAAGGTAGGTCAGAGGATCCTCCTTGTGAGAGCTTACAATCTAAAAAGGAGAGGCAAGTGATACAAAAGGTATTAGCAGTGATAGAATACCTTGATAGAGAAAGATTGGCTTCCCTGAATAGATGAGTTTTCCCTGATAAGAACTGAACTGAGCACTCCTATCTAACCAAGCAATAATCACCACTCTAATGGTTTAATCACAGCATTTCATGTGTATTAACTCTTCCCATTAAAGTCACATAATAATGACATTATGAAAGGTCATTTAGCCCTCTAGGACCTCATTTCAACCTTGGTGGCTGAACAAGTAAACTTTTTTTTTGCAGACCAACACAAATTGGCACATAATTGTGAAGTGGAATGAAAATGATAAATGGTTTTCAACATTTTTTTACAAATAAATATCTGTAAAGTGTGGCGTGCATTTGTATTCAGCTCCCTTTACTCTGATACCCCTAACTAAAATCTAGTGGAACCAATTGCCTTCATAAGTCACCTAATTAGTAAATAGAGTCCACCTGTGTGTATTTTAATCTCAGTATAAATACAGCTGTCCTGAGAAGCCCTCAGAGGTTTGTTAGAGAACCTTAGTAAATAAACAGCATTATGAAGGCCAAGGAACACACCAGACAGGTCAGGGATAAAGTTGTGGAGAAGAATAAATCAGGGTTAAGCTATAAAAAAAATATCCCAAGCTTTGAACATCTCACGGAGCACTGTTCAATCCATCATTCGAAAATGGAAAGAGTATGGCACAACTGCAAACCTACCAAGACATGGCCGTCCACCTAAACTGACAGGCCGGGCAAGGAGAACATTCATCAGAGAAGCAGCCAAGAGGCCCATGGTAACTCTGGAGGAGCTGCAGAGAGAATCTGTCCACAGGACAACTATTAGTCGTGCTCTTCACAAATCTGGTCTTTATGGAAGAGTGGCAAGAAGAAAGCCAATGTTGAAAGAAAGCCATAAGAAGTCCAGTTTGCAGTTTGCCAATAGGCATGCTAGGGACACAGCAAACATGTGGAAGAAGGTGCTCTGGTCAGATGAGACCAAAAATGAACCTTTTGGCTTAAAAGCAAAATGTTATGTGTGGTAGAAAACTAACACTGCACATCACCCTGAACACACCATCCCCACTGAGATATGGTGGTGGCAGCATTATGTTGTGGGGATGCTTTTCTTCAGCAGGGACAGGGAAGCTGGTCAGAGTTGATGAGAAGATGGATGGAGCCAAATACAGGGTAATCTTGGAAGAAAACCTGTTAGAATCTGCAAAAGACTTGAGACTGGGGCGGAGGTTCACCTTCCAGCAGGACAACGACCCCAAACATACAGCCAGAGCTACAATGGACTGGTTTGAATCAAAGCATATTCATGTGTTCGAATGGCTCAGTCAAAGTCCAGACCTAAATCTAATTGAGAATCTGTGACAAGAGTTGAAAATTGTTGTTCGCAAACGCTCTCCATCCAATCTGACAGAGCTTGCGCTATTTTGCAAAGAAGAATGGGCAAAAATGTCCCTCTCTAGATGTACAAAGATGGTAGAGACATCCCCAAAAAGACTTGCAGCTGTAATTGCAGAGAAAGGAGGTTCTACAAAGTATTGACTGCCATAGAAATGCACGCCACACTTTTCAGATATTTATTTGTAAAAAAATTGAAAAGCATTTATCATTTTCCTTCCACTTCACAATTATGTTCTACTTTGTGTTGGTCTATCACATAAAATACCTTTACGTTTTTGGTTGTAACATGACAAAATGTGGAAAATATCAAGGTGCATGAATACTTTTTCAAGGCACTGTATTTCTGTTCTATAGGTGTCGATGCACGCGGTGACCTTTTCTTTCTTGTATTAAGAGAGGTATGGACTTCAGAGAGAGAGATATCATTTTGCCCCCCTGTACAAATCATTAGTAAGACCTCATCTGGAATATGCAGTTCAGTTTTGGGCACCAGTTCACAAAAAGGATATCGGGGAACTGGAGAAAGTGCAGAGAAGGGCAACCAAACTGATAAGAGGCATGGAGGAGCTCAGCTATGAGGAAAGATTAGAGGAACTGAATTTATTCCCTCTAGAGAAGAGGAGATTAAGGGGGGATATGATCATGTACATATATATAAGGGGTCCATATAGTGAACTTGGTGTTGAATTATTCTCTTTACGTTCAACACAGAGGACAAGGGGGCACTCTTTACGTCTAGATGAAAAGAGATTTCATCTCCAAATATGGAAAGCTTTCTTCACAGTAAGAGCTGTGAAAATGTGGAATAGACTCCCTCCAGAGGTGGTTCTGGCCAGCTCAGTAGATTGCTTTAAAAAAGGCCTGGATTCTTTCCTAAATGTACATAAATATTATAACTGGGTACATTTATGGATAATGTTGATCCAGGGAAAATCCGATTGCCTCTCAGGGGATCAGGAAGGAATTTTTTTCTCCTCTGTAGAAATTTGGATCATGCTTTGCTGAGGTTGTTTGCCCTCCTCTGGATCCACTGTGGGTATAGGATTGGGTATATGGGATTGTATGATATTGTTATTTATTTATTTATTTTTATCTTTGAACTAGATGGACTTTTAGGGTGTCTTTTTTCAACCTGACTGACTGTGTAACTCTGTAACTATGACAAGCTGAGTGGCCTGCCTAGTTATTCTTCTCTGGGTGCCCAAAGCTGAAGCCCCCCTCCAGGGAAAAAAAAAGATCTACTGCCCTGATGTGTGTCAATGACAGCCTGTCAGTGCTCAGACCATACGCCGCACACTGCATCAAATTGGTCTGCATGGCTGTCATCCCAGAAGGAAATCTCTTCTAAAGATGATGTAAAAGAAAGGCTGCAATCAGTCTGCTGAAGACAAGCAGACTAAGGACATGGATTACTGAAACCATCTCCTGTGGTCTGATGAGACCAAGATAAACTTATTTGGTTCAGATAGTGTCAAGCGTGTGTGGTGGCAACCAGGTGAGGAGTACAAAGACAAGTGTGTCTTGCCTACAGTCAAGCATGGTGGTGGGAGTGTCATGGTCTGGGGCTGCATGAGTGCTGCCGGCACTGGGGAGCTACAATTCATTGAGGGAACCATGAATGCCAACATGTACTGTGACATACTGAAGCAGAGCATGATCCCCTCCTTTCAGAGACTGGGCCACAGGACATTATTCCAACATGATAACGACCCCAAACATACCTCCAAGACGACCACTGCTTTGCTAAAGAAGCTGAGGGTAAAGGTGATGGACTGGCCAAGCATGTCTCAAGACCTAAACCCAATTGAGCATCTGTGGGGCATCCTCAAACGGAAGGTGGAGGAGCGCAAGGTCTCTAACATCCACCAGCTCTGTGATGTCATCATGGAGGAGTGGAAGAGGACTCCAGTGGCAACCTGTGAAGCTCTGGTGAACTCCATGCCCAAGAGAGGTAAGGCAGTGCTGGAAAATAATGGTGGCCACACAAAATATTGACACTTTGGGCCCAATTTGGACATTTTCACTTAGGGGTGTACTCACTTTTGTTGCCATCGGTTTAGACATTAATGGCTGTGTGTTGAGTTATTTTGAGGGGACAGCAAATTTACACTGTTATACAAGCTGTACACTCACTACTTTACATTGTAGCAAAGTGTCATTTCTTCAGTGTTGTCACATGAAAAGATAGAATAAAATATTTCAACCTGACTAAATATATAACTTTATAATAGTTATGAGGAGAAGGGAAAGAATGAGTTAATTGAATAATAACAAATGTTATTAGGATCACCCCTTTATTCTCCAGATGAATGGCATGAAAGAGTAAATTCAGGTTTACTCTTCAGACTGAAGTTCATCCCTTTGATCTGCATATTAATGAAGCAGAGCAAATACAACAGTAACATGTTACTTTGCACAGACGGTCCGTTTTTTTGACAGCAGCAACTTCTAGATTATTTTCACAGCAACTCCTGGATGTTATTTTGATAGCTGGAAATTGCCTGAAAGCATGGGAGGTTTGGGGCACAGGGCCTACTACACCCAGTGCAGAGACAAGGTTATCTAGAGCCCAGGGTGAACATGCCAAACTGCGCCCCCCCCCCCCCATCCCAAGATGTATGAGCATTATGTGTCAGCAAACCCCCCCCTCACGAAAAAAATTGAGCAATAATCTGCATGCTTGCCCCCTAAGCATACATCTCCCCTCCTTCCAATACAATTCCACCTCCCTTTTAACCCCCCACCCTCCCAGCACAAATCTTTGCCCCCATCCCCCTAATAAAAAAAGTCACCCCCTCCTAGCACAAATCCTCCACCCCTCAAATTTCCCTTCTAAGTACACATGCTCTCCCCCCTCCAAATGCCCCCTCCTAGCAAAAATCCCCCCCCCCAACACAACTTTTTCCCTTCTAACACAATTCTCCTCCCCTTCACCATATCGCCCCTTCTAGTACCAATTCCCCCCTCCTAGCACAAATCACCTTCCCGTATCCCCCCTTCCAACACATATGTCCTAAATCACCACTTCTAGCATTTCTAACCCTATGCCCCCCCACCCCCCAAATTGCCCCTCCCAACAAAAATTCCCTCCCCCTCAATCTCCTTGCAGCACGCCCCCCACCTCACATGAAACCACAAGCGCCAAAGGCAGCCGCTCCTCCTGCCCACCCCTTGTCCCAGCCCTGACTACACACGCCCTGTGTACTTTAATGACAATTTCCTGAGAGCGTGTGGCACTTCAGTGTCCACAAAAGATTAAGTCTCCGGCTTCCACCATACACAAAAATATCAGTGTTGGATGGAGACTGATCCTTCAATCCCCTGTTCTCACATATGATGTACGGAGCCAAGTGCCTTTATGACAGTAGTTTTAATCTCTTCTGAGGTCTCACTGCAATCTCTCAGTTTTCATGCCGGGCTTTCCGCCTGTTTGTTTTGTTCTGCAGAGAAATAATTGGCAGACGCTTATTGTTCATCCATTTCCGAGGAACCTCTCTGTTCCGGTACTTTCTAAGAATGGGAGTATTACAGTACCAGTGCGGCTTTCGTTTAAAGCTTTAACACTTCTGACTGCGTGACTTTCAAAGAGGATGGATGCTTTGTGTGTGCCGGGAAAGATGCTGAGAAATTCCCTTTGATATTCACGTTTTGGCTGGCTCGCCAACCACTGGGCTCTTACAAAACATTTTTTTTTTCTCTGAGTCCCTTGTAGCAGGACTCATCTCCCCAGAGGTATATTGAAGGAGGAAGCACGATCCTTGTATTTTACACAAGGCTGGTATTCTAGAGAGTTACTTGACATGGTTCCCCTTATTTTCTTCTAAAGAGACATCAACGTCAAACAAGGGAAAATGTTGGAGACAGTTCACAATGGCAACTGCCTTCATTATTTAGGTACTGAGGCCTTAGCAGTGA
Source organism: Lithobates clamitans (assembly GCA_037952925.1). Taxonomy (NCBI): domain Eukaryota; kingdom Metazoa; phylum Chordata; class Amphibia; order Anura; family Ranidae; genus Lithobates; species Lithobates clamitans. The sequence goes on from JBBGZY010001242.1 coordinate 1,119,254, forward strand.
AATAAACTGGAATGGTGGCCATTCTGTGTGGCAACCCAATCGTTCAGTCCCTATCTGATGAATAGGTCACTATTTTCTATTGACTGTGGGGCAATGAAGAGGAAGAAACCCTCCTTTAAACATCCAAAAGTTCAAGCAATATCTGTCAGATTGCTTGGCACTGTTCCTGTATCTTTTTTTTTTCTTAATAGTTGACAATTTTATTAGGTTTTAGTATTTTCAATACAAAAGTGTAAAACACAATTGAGAGAGGAAAAAAGAAAGAGAAGTGGTAATAACAGACAACTCTGGAGAGGGCATAGGTGACCTTCATTCATCAGGATTGAGACAGAGTCTGATGGCATAGTTAGCTAGGTTATAGCTCTATAGAACAGGAGAACATAATGCTGGAGAAAGAACAGCGTGAGCTTCTCTGTCAGACATTCCATTAGCATATTCTGTCATTTATAGTTGCGTGGCCTGCTTTTCCAGAGAAAGATATAATAATGTATGTGTGGCCAATTTTTTGGCTAAACTGGGTAATTTAGGAAGGGGAAGGCCCAATAAGAAAAACTTAGGAGAGAGAGAGATATCCGCCTGAAACAGCTGGTGGAGGAGTCCCTGGACAGAACACCAGTAAGGCTGGAGGGATGGGCAGTTCCAGTAGATGTGGAATAACGTGCCCCGGTCCTGGAGACATCTCCAGCAGTGATCCAAGGCCAATGGGTATATAGCCTGTAGGCGAGATGGTGTCAGGTACCAATAGAAGAGCACCTTATATGTGTTCTCTTTATACAGCGTGCACATAGAGCTCTTGGCAGCCCAAGTGGACCATTGTTCAAGGGATAATTCCTCTCCGAGATGTTCCTCCCATCTGCTCATGTATCTATGCAGTTTCTGTTTCAATTGATCTCAAACTGATCACAGTCGTTCTTGTGAGCCTTTTTCAGTTAGTAAGATCAGTCAACAAGTGCTGGTTCAAATTTATTCACGGTAAGTTACCTTAGCTCTTGTGATTACTATCAATTATATTAGTTGTAGTTGCCTAAAAAAAAAATGGTACATGTATGGCCAGCATATGAGTAGAGTAAGTGTAATCTTATTTTTAAATATATTTGCTAAAGTGGTTTCACACTATGTGGAGTACTTTCTTCTAAGTCTTTGGGAATGAGGTTATGAGGATGATGCTGAGATGATCATCACTGTCTAAACATCTGCCTCCAAAGAGACCCTTTTGGAACCTTCTGTGAAGGTCCTGGCCAGGTTATATGGCCACATGCTCTGTTGACCTTTCTTTAATTAGAAGGTCCTGCTAAGCTGGTCCATGCTAAGGTGCCTTAGCTCTTTTGATTACTATCAATCATATTAGTTGGAGTTGGCTAAAAAAATTGGTATGTGTATAGCCAGCATATGAGTAGAGTAAGTACAATCTTATATTTGAATACATTTGCCAACGTGGTTTCACACTATGAGGAGCATTTTCTTCTATGTCTTTGGGAATGAGTTTATGAGGATGATGCTGAGATGACCATCACTGTCTAGACACCTGCCTCCAAAGAGACCCTTTTGAAACCTTCTGTAAAGACCCTGGCCGGTTTGAATGGCCACATGCTCTGTTGGCCTTTCTTTAGTTAGAAGGTCTTGCTAAGCTGGTCCATGGTAAGTTACCTTAGCTCTTTGGATTACTATCAATCATATTAGTTGGAGTTGGCTAAAAAAATTGGTATGTGTATAGACAGCATATGAGTAGAGTAAGTACAATCTTATATTTGAATACATTTGCCAACGTGGTTTCACACTATGTGGAGCATTTTCTTCTATGTCTTTGGGAATTAGTTTATGAGGATGATGCTGAGATGACCACCACTGTCTAAACATCTGCCTCTAAAGAGTCCCTTTTGGAACTTTCTGTGAAGACCCTGGCTGGGTTATATGGCCACATGCTCTGTTGGCCTTTCTTTAAATAGAAGGTCCTGCTAAGCTGGTAAGCTTGCATTTTTTCTACAATCAGGCAGTGGTATCATGGTGTCACAGCTTGGATTTCTCAGTGGTGATGGATGATCATTACATACACGGATACTGTTAACATTTATGAAGACGACTTCATTTTTCTCTCACCTACATATATTTGCACTTGGACTATTTGAATAATTATATTATTGCACTAGTTAATAGATTATTGTTTGCTATCAATACTTAGTAGCGCAAATCTTTTATGGTTTACTTATATGAGAGTGGTGGGCAGGAAGGGGGTGCCCTAGGCTGCTCTTCTGATTGGGACCACAAACACCCCCCTCTCCTTTTTTCAATTACATAAAGGGGTGTTGTTTTGTAGTGCACAAAAAATTGCCTGGAAGGCTGACAAAATTGTTTGAGATTTCAGTTCAGTCCATGGGAAGTTTACAAGGACACTGGATTTCTAGTAGAATCAACAGTGTTTTTATACTTGCAAAAAATGTATTTACCCCCCCCCCCCAAAAAAAAACAAATATAGCCACCTCCAGAATGGAATGTATGCAATGGCAGGGAGTGCTGGGGTGTAATAGAGGGTCTACTGATGCTGGCTGCTGGGGAATCTATTGTTGCTGGAGGAGATCTAGTTTTGTTCGGCGATCTATTGTTGCTGGCGGGGGATTTTTTGTTACTGGAGGGTCAGTTGTTGCTGGAAGGGATTTACTGTTTAGGGAGGGGTCTACTGTTGCTGGCTGCTGAAGAGTCTATTGATGCTGGCTGCTGGGAGATTTGTTGTTGCTGGGGGGGTCTATTGCTGCTGGCTGCAGGGGATCTATTTAATTGCTTTTCTTGTCATCAATACTAAATTCCATACAAATTACTTAGCAGTACAAAATTATACTTGGCTCTATTTTCTCTAAAAGGGGCCTTCCTGGGAGCTGGGTAGGGAGTGAAACCAAGGGTCGGTGCTCGGAGTTGGGTAGGGGGCAGAGACGCAAATGACTTAGAAGGGAGGAGTTCCTGCACCTATTCTCTGAGGGGGAAAAAAAACACTGGTTTTAGTAAATATAAACTGCTAAATACCTTTTCTCATCAGCAGTATATAGCGGTCTTATGACTTCTATCAGTGTCTGGTTAAAGCTTGTAGGAGGAGTTTTCATTCTAACCTAATTGGCTTATTAGGTTGCAGGACCCCTGGCCCTCTGTCTGGACAGTACTAATTGGCCCTGCGCTGATCACATGCACCCTCCCAAAAAAAGTAAAACTCTCTAGCAATACACACCAAACTGAGCATGTGTGGAGTTGGTTGGTTTGTAGAATTTTAATGTTGAAATAAACACACTTAGGGGTCTAGGTATAAAACATTTGCTGTGTGGATGTCTTAAGCATTTGCACAGGCGCCTTATATGATCAATGTATTGTTTTTAATTTTATTATTTCCTATTATCATTGACTCCATCCATCCTTTGCACCGCTTCTCTATCTTCCACCCGACTCCCCTGCTGGCATGTCTATTTAGGGGTTCCTTAGTTCTCTGCCAGGCCCCCAACCTGGGGATTGGCTAAGGGCCCCTAAATATTTAAGGCAACCCCTCCCAGCTTCCACCCACTATCTTCTAGAACGTTCTCCAAAATTCTAGAAACAGGGGGAGGGGGGCACCAGAGAGCTGCCAGGATGAGTCATCCAGCCCTGGCCTCTAATAACCCTGACCCAGATTCAGTGACTCAGGTTTATCCCTGGGCCAGACTATAGTTTGCCTACTCTAATTCTAGTAGCACACACTAGAGGGTGCTACATTTATATAAAGAAGAAGTGCACTTTTCGCTAACTACAGTTAACTGAAGCAAATCAAGCAAGTATAACTAGTCACCTATTTTCCTTTCTCCTGCTGTTTCCTGAAAGTACTATTGGAATTCTCCTTCTCCTACCTGTTCAGTTTTCTGTCTGATGTCTATGGACCTTTTTAATTCATAGAAGTGGGTGCATCAAAGAAAGCAACCCATGCAGCACTGCGAATGAGCAAGAAATTAGCTCTTTGATACAACAAAGGACCTGCTAACTCTTTGCCTCTCCTCTCCTTCCCGCCCGGGATTCATTCGATTTTATTGTACAGCTGCCGGCCACTCAAGGAAGAAAAGCTTAACTAGAGAGATAATTATTTCTAGCCTGCAAGCTGCTGACAATGACCTGCTGGTTATGAGGTCGGCATATGGGTTCATTTTCACTTTTTCAAGACTTATGATTCAGCAAGTTGCTAGACCCAATTTACAGAATAGGGACCCTTCACCTACGTGTTACCCAAGGCACATGATACTTTCACCTTGCCAGTGGTTGGTGCCTTTGGTGGGAGTTCAAGTCTAATCTGAGCATTCTGCTCACCCTCCGTGCACTTCTTGAAAAAGTGGACACTTTCTGTTGCTACGAGCTATATCTCAAGTGAGTATTTATAAGACAAGCAGAGAGATGCCTGTAGGAAGTAGTTTTTTTTTTTTTTCCCTTTGTTCTGTAAAAATGTCATATTTGCATATTGTACATGAATATTTATGTGATTTTCTTTAATAAGTTATCATTTAACTGGCGCATTTTAACGGAATTGGAATAATTGAATATGAATGTCTTTGGGACAGAGCTAAGCAGAAAGGAATATGCTGTACAGTTAAAGTGACCCTGTCAGGTCTTTCCAATAATGACAAACTAACAATACAACTTAAAGAGCCGACACCACAAGGTGCATGTACATATATTCATTATTTGTTAAAACCACTTAGCCCATTTAGGGCGAAGTGACAGGCTCTCTTATTAGCGCCTTCCCCCACCCACTGTACGCCACACTCTTTATTCGCTGGTAAATTCGAAACGAGAGGTGATCAGGTGCGAAATGAAGAGGCAGCTACAGGCTAAATTAAAAGGTGTAAATGGGCTAAATGAAGAGTTAGTTATAGGCTAAATAAAGAATTGTATATGGGCTAATTGAAGAGATGGTTGCAAGCTAAAGAGGGCTAAATTAAAAGGTGTATATTGGCTAAATGAAGAGGCTGCTACAGTCTAAATAAAGAGATGTATATGGGCTAAATCAAGAAGTGACTATGGGCTAATTCAGGGGTCTCCAAACTTTTTTTTTAAAAAGGGCCAGTTTACTGTCCTTCAGACTTTAGAGGGACCAGACTGTGGCCATTGGGAGTAGAACATGACCCAGCGTCAGTGGGAGTAAACAAAGCTCCATCCTTGGTTTTAGTGGGAGGAATAGTGCCCCATTGTTGGTATCAGTGGGAATAATAGTGCCCCGTTGTTGATATCGGTGGAAGGAATAGTGCCCTATTGTCGCGGGAGAATTATCGTTTTATCTCTGGAGTTGATCCCCCTTTTAATGTCAATATTCTGTTTGCTTTATTAGCAGCAGCTTGGCATTGCATGCCATTGCTGAGCCTATCATCTACTAGGACCCCCAGGTCCTTTTCCATCCTAGATTCCCCCAGAGGTTCTCCCCCCAGTGTATAGATTGCATTCATATTTTTGCCACCCAAATGCATTATTTTACATTTTTCTACATTGAACCTCATTTGCCATGTAGTCGCCCACCCCATTAATTTGTTCAGGTCTTTTTGCAAGGTTTCCACATCCTGCGGAGAAGTTATTGCCCTGCTTAGCTTAGTATCGTCTGCAAATACAGAGACTGAACTGTTTATTCCATCCTCCAGGTCGTTTATAAAGAAATTAAATAGGATTGGTCCCAGCACAGAACCCTGGGGGACCCCACTACCCATCCCTGACCATTCTGAGTACTCCCCATTTATCACCACCCTCTGAACTCGCCCTTGTAGCCAGTTTTCAATCCGTGTACTCACCCTATGGTCCATGCCAACAGACATTTTGTACAGTAAACGTTTATGGGGAACTGTGTCAAATGCTTTTGCAAAATCCAGATACACCACGTCTACGGGGCTTCCTTTATCTAGATGGCAACTCACCTCCTCATAGAAGGTTAATAGATTGGTTTGGCAAGAACGATTCTTTATGAATCCATGCTGATTACTGCTAATGATATCGTTCTTATTACTAAAATCTTGTATATAGTCCCTTATCATCCCCTCCAAGATTTTACATACTATTGATGTTAGGCTAACTGGTCTGTAATTCCCAGGGATGTTTTTTGGGCCCTTTTTAAATATTGGTGCTACATTGGCTTTTCTCCAATCAGCTGGTACCATTCCAGTCAATAGACTGTCTGTAAAAATTAGGAACAACGGTTTGGCAATCACCTGACTGAGTTCCCTAAGTACCCTCGGATGCAAGCCATCTGGTCCCGGTGATTTATTAATGTTAAGTTTCTCAAGTCTAATTTTAATTCCATCCTCTGTTAACCATGTAGGTGCTTCCTGTGTTGTGTCATGAGGATAAACACTGCAGTTTTGGTTACTGAAGCCCCCCGATTCACTCGTGAAGACTGAGGAGAAGAATAAATTCAATACCTTTGCCATCTCCCCATCCTTTGTAACCAGATGTCCTTCCTCATTCTTTATGGGGCCAATATGGTCTGTCCTCCCTTTTTTACTGTTTACATACTTAAAGAATTTCTTGGGATTTTTTTGCTCTCCTCCGCTATGTGTCTTTCATGTTCTATCTTAGCCGTCCTAATTGCACCCTTACATTTCTTATTGCATTCTTTATAAAGTCTGAATGCTGAGGATGATCCCTCAACCTTGTATTTTTTGAAGGCCTTCTCCTTTTCTTTTATATGCATTTTTACATTGGAGTTAAGCCATTAAGGATTTTTGCTCGCTCTTTTAAATTTATTACCCAATGGGATACATTGGCTAATGCCCTTATTTAATATGCTCTTAAAGCAAACCCATCTCTCCTCCGTATTCTTTGTTCCTAATATTTCATCCCAATTTATGCCTTTTAGCAAGGTTTGTAGTTTAGGGAAGTTGGCTCTTTTGAAATTCAGTGTCTTTGTGTTCCCTTCATGTTTCCTATTTGTGTGATTTATACTGAAACTAATTGACCTGTGATCGCTGTTACCTAAATTGCCCCGTATTTCCACATCTGTGATCAGGTCTGTATTGTTGGTAATCAGTAGATCCAGTAATGTTTTATTTCTAGTTGGTGCGTCTACCACCTGACCCATAAAATTGTCCTGCAAGACATTAAGGAACTGGCGAGCCTTAAATCAATGCGCAGTTCCCTCCGCCCAGTCTATGTCTGGATAATTAAAATCCCCCATTATGATAACACTTCCCATCCTTGCTGCTAATCCAATTTGTGATAGTGTGTTTACAAGCTAAATAAAAAGCTGTGTATGTGTAGGCAAGGATTATTCGCCCTGCTCGTAGGGATACCCTTCGCCGTGTATGCGTTTATCAATACCCAGGACCAGGTGGGGCCACGTTCATGTAAAGGTGAAACATTATGGTGGTAACCTGGCTTGGAGATGTGCCGTACACTGAGTTCCTCCGTGAAACATGCTATCCCGTATTACTACACACCTTGCTGTCAAGTGTTAGAAGGGACACCACTGAGCATATGGCAACTCCACCAGTCCAGCGTACCTCTGCCCCCCCACTCCCATTACAAAATGGAGTCCCGCTGAGCACTAGCGCTGACTTTGTGCATGCTCCAGTTAACTGCTTCTCAACCGTGAAACAGAGAAGAAAACTAGTGTGCAAAACCAAGGCGAGCCAAAGCAGCTAAAGAGGACTAAGAAGCCGCCACACATACGGCAGTGTTATCATACAGAAAAACAATAAGGTAAATAGAGGTATGTGGCGCTAACTCAAAGTGCATAAATGTGATAAAATAAATATAATCCAATTCTTCAAGTAAAGAGCATATGCGTAAAGAGCAAAATCACATAAATAAAATGACTAAACATCCATTAAATTAATAAAAAGTGACATCGGATAAATAACAGTGAAATTCATGAAATATGACATCAAATAAATAAATAGACAATTCCAAATGAAGGTGAATAAACCCAAAAATAGTCTAAAAGTGCATCAAAATGAAAAAAATCACAAATTTAGAAAAAATTGAAAAAAAATCGCATGAGATAAAAAAAAGTCGCATGCAATAACAAAAATCGCATAAAGTGCTAAAAAGTGCAGAAACGCTATAAAAATAGCCACAAGTCAATCTAATTAATGTAATACAATTCCAACGTGAACAAAGTAAGTCTTCATAAAACAGTTCATGCAAAAAATAGATGAAAAAAGTGCAAGCGATGATAGGTGACAGATTCCTCCTAATAACCGTACTCCGTGGTGTGCCACACGTTTCCCCCAACCTCTCACCTCTGGCAAAGACCCCTAGGCTCAAGTCGAGCCTGCAATCAGGAAGTGGATGAAACACCATCAATCGATCTGTCTCCTCCAATCGTCACTGGTCTGGCAGATCTCCAATGGAAGGCATGTACAGCATAAAATGAACAGCACAGATCCCAGTACTTCCGGTCTCGGCTGCGGCCAGAAGTGATGACACCTGACTCTTCCCTCTATTTACCTTATTGCTTCTCAACCGTACCATGTGGCCAGGTACATGAGGTCTCTGTAAAGCTGGATCTGTACCAGATGCCTTGGGAGCCAACCCCTAGGAAGGGAGCCAGATCACCAACTCTTTCGCCACTGGAGGACCTGTCACCTATGCCAGGTACCACACTTTATGTCCAGCTTCTATGGACTTTCCACCAGTTCTTGGTGACAATTGCATTCCTCTAACGACTTGTCTTGTTTTTTTAACCCTTAGTAGGGGTTTTACGTCATACCCCATTGTGCTTTACAGACCCTGTTCTTCTGATGCGCCATAATCTACCATGCACCCATTTGAATAACTTCAAACTAGGCTTTAGAAATTTTTTAAAACTTTACTAAGAACTCTTTATGGCAAAGTCCATAACAGTACAATACAGTTCCACTGCCACACATTTCCAAATCCTAACTACCTAAACTGAAGCTGCCCAAGTGTACCTTGACAAAGGTGCAAGTCCATGAATCGGCGTTGTCCAGAATCTTGGCAGTTCTTCCGGTAATGCAGTGTTTCGTAGGACCACGTAAATCAATGGCTCTTCACAGCATCTTATGTCAGTTGGGCCAAGAGTATAAACAGGGTACTCCCAGGGACCCGGCTTTCCCCCTCTTTTTTATATCACAGGGTAGGGAGGGCCCAAAAAGCCCGGGAAAGGAGTCTGAACCTAGTTAACCCCTTCCCAGTCTTAGCAGGCTAACTACCTCACTATAACAAAAACCCACATTAGTAGGCAATCTGCCTACATATGGGCAAGATGAAGAGGTGCATACGGGCTAAATGACGAGGTGGTTACAGAATAAAATAGAGGTCTATATGAGCTAAATAGAGAGGTGACTATGAGCTAAACAAAGAGGGGTTACAGACTAGATGTAATGTGGGTAAAAGCTACAGGAAGAGGTAGCTATAGGCTAAATGAAGATATAAAGTACTTTTGAACGACATTTGTCAAGCCTCTGTAGGTATTATTGAATGTACTGATGAGCTTTTTCGTACAAACATTCGTGTGGCCAGTGTATGGCCAGCTTAATGAAGAGGGAGCTACAGGCTACATGAAGGAGGGGTTACAGGCAAAATGAAGAGGTGGCTATGAGCTAAATGGGCCGAAGAGATGAAGAGGTGACTACAGGTAAATGAAGAGGTGGTTACAGGCCAAGTACCGAAGAGATGAAGAGGTGACTACAGGTAAATGAAGAGGTGGTTACAGGCCAAGTACCGTAAATACTGTAGGTGGTTACAGGCTGAATAAAAAGTGGCTATGGGTTAAATAAAGAGGTAGCTACAGGCTAAAGAGATGGCTTCTGGCCAAATGACAAGGTAGCTATGGGGAACTGAAGAGGTGGCTATAAGCCAAATAAAGGGGTGATTACAGGCTAAATGAATAGGTGGCACTAAGTAGATTAAGAGGTGGTTGCAGACCAAATAAAGTATGTATTGGCTAGAGTCAGTCTTGACTTGAGTGTTAAAGGATTATTTCACCCAAAACTGCCAGTTTACACGCTAGTGTCTTATCTCTTCGGCAATAGTGGAGTTTCCCCACCAAAATGAACAGTCCCAGACAATTGCCATTAAAATAATGAAGTCAAAGGATGGCACCCTACTCACCTTAATAGATTCTTCTTGATGTAGAATAAATAAATAACATGGCAGACCTTTTCGAAGAGACACTTTGATTATGACTTTGTGGGAGGGAACAGAGATACAAACTATAAAGGGGAAATCTGAACCCTGGTGTATGAGCGAAATAAAAAATACAGTGAGTGATTCAACCAAAAGGAGTTCAACCACGTTTGTATGACCACCTAGTATAGCTGAAGCTGATTCCCCCCCCCCCATTTTTCCCATTGGGGAGATTTCCCTTAACTTCCTGTCCTATACAGGCAACTGGAAATTAAATGAAAGCGGGGAAAATCTTCTTTTAGACTGTTGTCACTGGAACAACTGCCCCCATTAGAGGACTTCCCCCTCCATACCAATTCTGGTGGCAACTCAAAATTTTGGGTTTGTCTTTGCTTTCAGTCTAAGTCTAAATAAAGGGCCAATTTATTGTCCTACAGACTTTAGAGGAGCCGGGCTGTGGCCAGTGGGAGTGGAACTTTTCCTGGCGTCAGTGGGAGTAAACCACCACATTTGATATTTGGGGATAGTGCCCCATAATTATTGGTGTCACTGGGAGGAATAGTGCCCCATTATTATTGGTATAACTGGGAGGAATAGTGTCCCATCGCTAGTCTCAGTGGGAGAAATACTGCCCCGTTATTATTGGTATCATTGGGAGGAATAGTGGCCCATCACTGGTGTCGGTGGGAGGAATAGTGCCCCATCATTGGTGTCAGTGGAAGGAATAGTGCTCTATCATTGGTGTCAGTGGGAGGAATAGTGCCCCATCATTGGTGTCAGTGGAAGGAATAGTGCCCCATCATTGGTGTCAGTGGGAGGAATAGTGCCCCATCATTGGTGTCAGTGGGAGGAATAGTGCCCCATCATTGGTGTCAGTGTGAGGAATAGTGCCCCATTACTTGTGTCTGTGGGAAGAATAGTGCCCCATTGTTGGTATCATTGGGAGGGATAGTGCCCCATTGTTGGTATCATTGGGAGGGATAGTGCCCCATTGTTGGTATCATTGGGAGGGATAGTGCCCAATTGTTGGTATCATTGGAAGGAATAGTGCTTTATTGTTGGTGTCAGTGGGAGAAATAGTGACCCAATATTCCTGGTATTGTTGGGAGAAATAGTGCCCCATATTATTGGTATCATTGGGAGAAATAGTGACCCATCACTGGTGTCAGTGGGAGGAATAGTGCTCCATTGTGGGTGTCAGTGGGAGAAATGGTGCCCCATTATTGATGTCAGTTGGCAGAATATTAGTGGGAGGAAAAGTGCCCCAGGGGCCGGATAAAAGTGAGCAGCTGGGAGACCACTGGTCTAAATAGCAATGGTCACTAGGACAAATGGAGAGGGTCAGTTTACCTAAAGCCTCGTACACACGATCGGATTTTCCGACGGGAAATGTGTGATGACAGGCTGTTTGCGGAAAATCCGACCGTGTGTACGCTCCATCGGACAATTGTTGTCGGATCTTCCGCTGACAAACGTTGGATGGCAGGTTTCAAAATTTTCCGCGGACAAATGTCTGTTGTCGGATTATTTCCGAGCGTGTGTACACAAGTCCGTCGGACAAAAGTCCAAAGTACAAAAACGCATGCTCGGAAGCAAAGACGAGCCAGAAGCGGTCGGTCTTGTAAACTAGCATTCGTAATGGAGATTTAACATTCGTGACGTGGCAAATGATGAAATCTCCAAATGCAGCGCACAATTCTCTTCTTCTTTAATGGGATAATAATGAAGCTGCTTTGCTGGTGATACTGATGGAGTTATTGCAAACTAATTTTCAAAGGCTTTTATTTTCTAGTGATATCAAGAATAATATTATTATGGTTTTTTTTTTTTTTTTTTTTTGGGCAAGTTACCACAACGCCATTATCCCGTCGTTTTTAAGATCAAAGATATAACTATGTTGGTGTCCCTTGTCAATTTTACATTGTATTTTATAAAATGTACCTGCCTACTCCCAAACTGTCATTTGAAGTAAAACACATAGCCAAGTATTATTCTACACAATTTTTTTTATTGTGCATTAAAAAAAGAAAACAAATAAAATTAGACATGCTATCTGCCAATAGAACTTAATCAAAAAGTGCATTCTATGCATCCAAAAATATAGAAAATATACCAAATCAAATCATTATTATTCAATCAAAAAATAAAATAAAAGCCTCATGCATGTGTCCTGCTTCCTAATATAGGGGGTCAACAATGCCAAGAGTTGGTGAAAGCAGGGGTCCGTTATCCGGAGAGAATTCTGAAAATCATCCGGATTATTCTCCTGGAGCTCCCGCAGCAAAGGCATATCACATAATTAGTCACGATTAATAAAGCAACCAATTTTTGGTCCAAGAAATCCTCCTCCTCCTGTTCCTGGACTGGACTTGGGTCAAAGCAATAACTCCAAGGCCAATAATAAATAACACGTTATCTCCTCAGATTCCGCAACATGTCTGGTTGACGAATGGCCGTTCAGAAACGAACTGAAAAGCACAAAATGAAAAGCTCGAAATGAAAAGCGCGAATCAACACTCACCAAGCTTCTACTAACACGAAATTAGCAGAAGGAGCCCAAAGGGTAGCTGAAAAACCATGTAGTGTGTCACTACGTTCGTGTTTGTTGGCCGACAATTCCTTGCCGTTTGTATGCAAGACAAAATCCAGGCACACGCCTTCAGACAAAAGTCAGAGAATTTGTCTGCAGAAAATCCGATCGTGCGTACCAGGCTTTACAAGGACTAAAAGCAATAAAAAAAACTAACAGTAGTTCCAACCCCTCACCACTTTATCTAACAAAAATTTTTAGCTTTAAATGCACTTTAATGTTGATTTCTTTTTAAATAATGCAAATTTACACCTACCACTGCACTCCAGGTGGATTTCAAAGTCTCCAGTTGGGTTTATAAAGAATAAAATATGATATTAGCGGTGTTTGTGAGAGCCCACGCAGATCAATATTATGCCTCTATTATGTGTAATCCTTCATATAATCCGATAAGTGTCGTAAATGTATAATTCAGGTTCAGCCGTTGCTTTGAGAAATGAGGTCTTATTTTTTTTTTTTTCCTATTTCTGTTTTCTATTGATTTATATAACCTGATTTAAAATGAGCCTGCTCACTAATGTATGTCTGGCTATGTGACCGGCGTGTAATGACCTCACAGTGATGCTGCCAGTTGATTAAAATATGAAAAACAGGACATGCAAATTAAGCACGTTATTTAATAAAGGGCAATATTTAAAGTGCGATAACAGCAACCAATCAGAATTTATCTTTTACTTATATTTATAAAAAAAAATAATACTACCTAAAGTGATCCTGTGATTTGCCCATGCAAAGCAGTTTGTTCATATAAAGCTGTAAAAGACCCAATTTAATGCAGCTCTGTATTCGTTAAGACATAATTAAATGTACTTTTAGAGGTAAGCAGTGTAATTATGTGAGCTTGACCTATTACCAGCCTCTTGCAGTCCCCGTGCAGTAGAGCTCAGACAGGAAGAAGGAGAAGCAGCACTAGGAGCCAATCAGTTACTTGTTATGTGCTAACAAGTGGTATGCTGATAGAGGAGGAGAGAGCCGAGAGATGAGCTCATCAGACTGCTGCTTCTCCTTTCACTCTCCAGTCACAGCCTGGGGGTGAGACGAAACTTGTAAGTGCAATTGAACTGCAGCAGAAGAAAGATCAGGTTACCAAACGGCTTTACTAATGTGGCAAAGCTGTGAAATTCAAAGATCTGGATGAACACAAATATTAATCCTTTGTCGCTTAAAAAAGCTCCATTATACAATATGTATTTCACCTGTGTATTTAATATCTGGCCTAGAGTTCAGCTTTAAATTCCCCCTTCCCCGCTGCTTTTAGTTAACTCTGTGCTTCTTCACTATATATCTGGCTGGAGATCAGCTATATCATAAGTCTACGGTATCTTTTATGTATCCACCTAGATGACCAGAGATAGTTGAAGCCTAGATGCTTTGACCAAATTTACCAAAGTCAGTATGTGACGGTTAAAGTGTTACTGAACCCACAACAGTAAAATCAGTCTGTATATACAGTAAAGCATGCTTGTTATACTCACTGTGGAACCTAAGGGGTTATTCCCCTGCATTGTGTAAAAAGGCTTTTTGATCCTGTCTTCTCTGATCCTCCCCTTCTTCCACAGACCCCAATCCATCTCCTGACAGTACAGTGCCTTTGGCGTCACTCCGCACATGCTCAGTTTGGTGTGTAATGCTAGAGAGTTTTTTTTTTTTTTTGGGGGGGGGGGGGAGTGCATGTGATCAGAACAGGGCCAATCACACTGTTCAGACAGAGGGTCAGGGGTCCTGCAACCAAATAAGCCAATCAGGGGAGAATGAAAACTCCGCCTGCAAGCTTTAACCAGACACTAATAGAAGTCACAAGACCGCTATATACTGCTGATGATAAAGGGTATTTAGCACTTTATATTTACTAAAATAATTGCATTTCCATGTTCTGTATACGGTGGGAGACCAGATATAGTGAATGCAGGGTCCTGGTTTGGCAACACTTTAACTTAAAGAAACACCAGAGGGCATGATCTAAGTGCAGTATATGTATTTTATTGATAAAAAAAGATAATTGGCCACTTATACAGTATGTAGTGGAATAAAAAGCACCTGTTCTACTATACATGAGTGGCCAATTATCTTTTTTATCAATGAAATACATATCATACTGCACTTAGATCACACCCTCTGGTATTTTCTTGTCATTCGTTCAATCTGCTGTGGAGCATTTGAAGCCAGCTCTATTAACCCCCAATGCACCTAATGTGGATGTGATCAACGGTCAGCTTGGCCTTTGTTGTTTTAGAGTCTTTTGGTTACTTTTTGTCCTGTAATGGTCATCAGTTAACTTAGAGAGGAACTGCAGTCTGCTCACATAATTTGTAATTAAAACATCTTTGCCATTCTGAAGCTTCCCTCCAACCACTTTTCATAATATTTTATATATACTGAGATTCTGTACTTGCCAAATATGCTGCAGAAATCTTCCTCCACTGAGTCTGGCTGCAGCCATTTTAAGCTGAAGCTGCTGCCTGTTCACTTCCTGGATTTACACAGAGGCACACCTCCAGCCCTGCAGCTCTCATTGGCCCTCTTATGACTCATCTCCCCTCCCTTCCTGGCAAACTCTCAGGAGAGTGAGAGAGAGAGCTGTGCATGATGTCATAAGCCTACGCTTTTTACCAGACAAGAAACAGGAAGTGGGCTGTGTAAGGTATTTACCGCCAGAGTGGGTAATCAGAAAAGCCGGGGTCAGCAAACCAGAAGTCAGCATAGTCAGGAGCAAAAACAGGGACAGGTATCGGAAGAGAAGTCAGCTGGGCCAATTCATACACAGGAACACACTGGAGATAATAGACCATGCAAGGGTGATGAGGAAATGAGCAAAGCTTTTTAATGGCCAAAAGGGACTGGCTGTAGCCTGGACTAATGAGGCAGGTAATGGTAAGCCAGGTAATGGTAAGCCAGGTAATGGTAAGTCAGGTAATGGTAAGCCAAGTAATGGTAAGTCAGGTGATGGTAAGTCAGGTAATGGTAAGCCAAGTAATGGTAAGTCAGGTAATGGTAAGTCAGGTAATGGTAAGTCAGGTAATGGTAAGTCAGGTAATGGTAAGTCAGGTAATGGTAAGTCAGGTAATGGTAAGCCAAGTAATGGTAAGTCAGGTAATGGTAAGTCAGGTAATGGTAAGCCAAGTAATGGTAAGTCAGGTAATGGTAAGCCAGGTAATGGTAAGCCAAGTAATGGTAAGTCAGGTAATGGTAAGTCAGGTAATGGTAAGCCAAGTAATGGTAAGTCAGGTAATGGTAAGCCAGGTAATGGTAAGTCAGGTAATGGTAAGTCAGGTAATGGTAAGTCAGGTAATGGTAAGTCAGGTAATGGTAAGCCAAGTAATGGTAAGTCAGGTAATGGTAAGTCAGGTAATGGTAAGCCAAGTAATGGTAAGTCAGGTAATGGTAAGCCAGGTAATGGTAAGTCAGGTAATGGTAAGTCAGGTAATGGTAAGTCAGGTAATGGTAAGTCAGGTAATGGTAAACTAGGTGAGTCACTGGAAACGAGTGACTGGTAATTAACCGACAGCTGAGCAGCTTCTGTGCACTGAAAGAAAACAGCTGCTCGTAAATAGCAGGAGCCCAACCCTGACAAGTAGGCACAACTGTTCCTGTGGTCTCCACTAGCTTTCCATACCAAAAGGCTTCCATGCTGCATTGTGATCACAGGAAGTCGTCCGCTTGGCATGGACACCAGTCAAAGAATGCGTTCCATTTTTTTTAATGAATGCAAACTATTCTCTGTTTGGACAGGGTTAAGATCGTGACTTCTCTACCCTGCCATTCCACCTTGTGCAATGAGACGCTTTGCAAGTAACAATTTTTATCTATGACTCATTTTCTTACCTTAAAAACAGCTTTTTTAAGGCAAATAACCTGGTCAAGTTTATTTCTTATTCTAACAAATGCACAAAAAAAATGCTAAAAACATCATTTGTGCTCAAATGTCTTATGGATGTAGGTAAATTCAGGCTTTTATACTTTCTGACCTCGAATAGTTGGTTAAGTCATGAGGCAATCCAAAACTTGCTTTCACCACCACTATATACTTTGGCCACATACCAGGTTCAAGTATATCTGTATCAGACCGATATCACCTCTCGTCTGCTTTACCCCTTCGAAATCTCATGTTGAGATGCAACTCTCATGCATCATTTACAATTGCTTCTCTGTAAGATCCTCATTGTGCCAGCCGAGGGATACATCCCTCCTTTCATACATAAATGTGAATCAATTTGCAGACCTGGAGAACATGGAGTAGAGAACTTCAAGTCTCCCTTATGACAGCACAAACCACTAGAGAAGTGTCTCCAAACTGTGGCCCGTGAGCCAGATATGGCCCTTTGCTGGCCTTTATCCAGCCTGTGGGGCACTATTGCTCCAACTGACCAACCATGAAGCACCATTCCTTCCACTGGCACCAACATTGGGGCATAATTCCTCCCAGTCATATAAACTACAGAACACTATTACTCCCACTAACAGCAAAGATGGGACAATTTTCCTCCCACTAACACCAATGATGGGGCACTATTCCTTCCACTGACACCAATGACGGGGCACTATTCCTCCCACTGACACTAATGATGGGGCACTATTCCTCCCACTGACACCACTGATAGGGCACTATTCCTTTCACTGGCTTCAACATTGGGGCATAATTCCTCCAACTGATATAAACTACAGAACACTATTACTCCCACTAACACCAAAGAAGGGACAATTTTTCTCCCACTGGTAACATAGATGGGGCACTATTCCTCCCACTGACACCAATGATGGAGCACTATTTCTTTCACTGGCACCAACATTGGGGCATAATTCCTCCCGCTGATATAAACTACAGAACAGCTATTACACCAAAGATGGGACAATTTTCCACTCACTGATACCATAGATGGGGCACTATTCCTCCCACTGATATCATAGATGGGGCACTATTCCTCCCACTTACAACAATGATGGGGCACTATTCCTTTCACTGGAACCAATGATGGCATGTTGTTCCTCCCACTGACACCAACGGTGGGGCACCAATTCTTCTGCTGACACCAATGATGGGTCACTATTTATCCAACTGACACAAACGCTGGGACACTATTCTGTATACTGACACCATTTACGGGACACTATTTTTTCCACTGAAACTGTCGATGGGACACTATTCCTTCCAATGACACCAACAATGAGGCACTATTTCTGGGGCATTTTCTACTCCCACTGGTCACAGTCTGACCCCCTTAAAGTCTGAAGACTGGTAAAAAATAGCCCTTTGTTTAGAAAGTTTATAATATAGTTTGACTTTTAAACTCGGTGGACACTCATATGTGATCTCTGCATAAAGAATACGTTCAAATATATCATATTTCATGATTCTGTGTTCACTCTACTATGTGGAATTTTTATATTGTTTTGCATATTTAATTTTACCAAATTCAAAAAAAATTCTACATTTTAACAAAAAGAACACGTACTTCCCTGAGCCTTTAAAGTCCCACCCCATGGGTGAACTATAACCTTTGGTAAAGATTGTTTAGAAAGTTTGGAGACCCCTGCGCTAGAGCTATGGCATGCAGATTCACAGGATTAGGTTTGTATGTCCCCAGTATTGCAATTGATTATCACGGGGTACTTAATCATAAGGAGCTTACACACAAGGTAAAACAGGTTCACTTTAATTTAGCTCTCCCCGGCAGCACATACCTCCCTTTTTACTCTCCTACTGCTCCATTCAGTCACTAGGAGAAAAGGGAAGTCCTGTGTATTCAATGAGTCGAAGTGATCGACCACCCACCACTTATGGACGTCCTGAGGGACATGGCCGACAGGCTCAGTGCTGTCACATTCAGTAAATCACATGCTCCCCAGTATCTGGAAGTACCAGATATTGCCTTCAGGTCCCAGCACTAAAAGGGGACTCAATGTAAATGTGCGTTTATGCTGGCAGAAGTAATTGATGAAAACAAGCCCAACTTTTTGCCTTTAAATGGGAAAGGTTTTCTTTAACCACTTGGTTACCAGCCTGTATATACACCCAGTGTCCACGTTATTAGGTACACCTTACTAGTACTGGGTTGGACCCCCTTTTGCCTTTAGAACTGCCTTAGTTCTTGGTGGCATCGATTCAACAAGGTGTTGGTCTCTGAAGTGAGTAATTCTGGTAATGTTGGCATCCATAGGGCCCATGTCACCTGACCTGAAACCAAAGGGCCAAGGAATATCCATGTTTTTAAAAACGGGTAAGGTCATGCTGATTCCAATAACCCTACTTACATTCCCTTAACCACTTGTCAACCGCATTACATACTCTATATTTCCAGAAGTATTGAGACGCCTGCCTTTACACACACATGAACTTTAATGGCATCCCAGTCTTAGCCCGTAGGGTTCAATATTGAGTTGGCCCACCCTCATGAAATTAAATTGTCCAAAATGTCTTGGTACGCTGACGCCTTAAGAGTTCCCTTCACTGGAACGAAGGGGCCAAGCCCAACCCCTGAAAAACAACCCCACACCATAACCCCCTCCTCCACCAAATGATTTGGAGGGGGGGGCCAATACCTTTGGCAATATAGTGCATATATATGATGCGGTTTGCAAGCGGTATACCAGGGATTATGGCTGAAGATATCCGCCATAAGCCCGTTTTTTTTTTGCCAGCCAGCGATGGCTTTCTCAATGAAAGTGTTCCAAGCGGCTCATGAGCTTCTGAAACGCTTTCAGAAGTGCCCCCTTCCGCCACTCCCGGGTGTTTCTTGGGCTTTCCGTTTCCGCCGGTTTGCCCGCGAAACGATTCGCCAGTGCCGCCAGCTGGCCACACAGGTGATCAAATAGTAGATCTGCTATTATTGCCTCTATGGCCTTGGAGAACCTGAGCGATGTTGTGACGTCACTTCTGGTCAAGGCTGGAAGTAAACAAGTTTTTGTTTTTTTTAAAGCAAAGACTCAAATATTTGTACAGTGTAAAAATAAAAAGTAAAATTAATAATACTTTTTTTTTTAAAGCGCCCTCATCTCTTCGTGCTCGCTTGCAGAAGTGAACGCATTCGTAAGTCACGCACGCATATGTAAACGGTATTCGCACCACGTATGTGAGGTATCGCCACAAAGGTTAGGGCGAGAGCAATAAATCTAGCATTAGACCTCCCCTGTTACTCTAAATAGGTAAACTGTAAAGGCGTTTAAAGCGTCGCCTATGGAGATTTTTAAGTAAAGAAAGGACTCCCTGAAGCCACACGTCTGCGCTGTCCTTATGCTGGGCTTAAGAGCGGCAACCTCAGTCTGGAATCGGACCAGGCCACGCCCCAGTTGTGTTTCACTCCGCCCCTCCGAGCTTAGTCATGGGGAATTTTTAAGTACTGTAGTTTGTCGCCATTCCTTGAGCTTGTGCAATTTTAAAGCGTACATCTAAGGTATATATTTCCTCGGTGTAACATCATCTTTCACGTTTTACAAAAAAAATTGGGGTAAGTATTGTAGTTTTTTTTTCTTAATCCATTAACCACTTCACCCCTGGAAGATTTGGCTGCTGAATGACCAGGCCATTTTTAGCGATTCGGCACCACGTCGCTTTAACTGACAATTGCGCGGTCGTGCGACGTTGCACCCAAAGAAATTTGACCTCCTTTTTTTTCCCACAAAGAGAGCTTTCTTTTGGTGGTATTTGATTGCCTTTTCATTTTTTGCGCTATAAACAAAAAAAAGAGCGACGATTTTGAAAAAAACACAATATTTTGTACTTTTTGCTATAATAAATATCCCCATTTTTTTTAAAAAAAAGCTAATTTTTTCTCAGTTTAGGCTGATATGTATTCTTCTACATATTTTTGGTAAAAAAAAAAAAAAAAAAATCGCAATAAGCGTATATTGATTGGTTTGCACAAAAGTTATAGCGTCTATAAAATAGGGGATAGATTTATAGCCTTTTTATTATAATTTTTTTTTTTTTAGTAGTAATTGCGGCGATCTGCGATTTTTATTGGGACTGCGACATTATGATGGACACATCGGACACTTCTGACACATTTTTGGGATCATTGGCATTTATACAGCGATCAGTGCTATAAAAATGCACTGATTACTTTAAAAGTGTCACTGGCAGGCAAGGGGTTAACACTAGGGGGCAATTAAGGGAGTTAACTGTGTTCCTTGTTTGTGTTTCTAACTGAAGGGGGAGGGGACTGACCTAGAGGAAATGACAGATCGCGGCGGCTAGCTATTAGGAACTCACGATCTGGCACGCCTCACAGAACAGGGATTTGTGTGTTTACACACACACACTTCCGTGTTCTGCCTCTCATGCCCGCGATCGCTTGTGGCCGGCGGTCATCGCGACCGTTGACCACGAGCATCGGAACCCCCACAATACAGCGGGCGCGTGCTATCCCGATCCCACGAGCCGCCGTACAGCTATGACGGCTCGCGGGATCGTGCCGACCTGCATTACGGCAGCTAGTCGGCAAGCGGTTAAAGTGTATTTTTCCCCCAAAAAATTGTATTTGCATGACCGCTGCGCCAAAACCGTGTGACATAAGAAATTACAACGATCGCCGATTTATTCCCTAGAGCAGTGATGGTGAACCTTGGCACCCCAGATGTTTTTGGAACTACCTTTCCCATCATTCTCAACTACACAGCAGAGTTCATGAGCATCATGGGAAATGTAGTTCCAAAACATCTGGGGTGCCAAGGTTCTCCATAACTGCCCTAGAGTCTCTGCTAAAAAAAAATGTATAATGTTTAGGTATTCTAAGCAATTTTCTAGCAAAAAATACTAATTTAAACTTGTAAACAAAAAAAGTGCCCGGTCTTCAAGTGGTTCATAATCAAAGTGGAGTGGACCTAAACTTTGATTGTAGGTCTGCTTCACCCTGGCCAAGTAGACATCGTCCTCTATTTCAATTTTAAAGCAACATTTTTAAATTTGTCCCAAAAATAGCTTTAATTTTTGTAAGCAGACAGAATGGGCCACTCGCATCAGTTCATGCACCTAGTACATAACCCCTCCTGACAAAACATATTGTGAGACTGGCAACGAGTCGTTAAAGTTATCGTTATGGGATCTTGGAGCGTTATCAGCAATAAATAAGTTGGAGTGTTTCCTTCGGGAACATTTAATGTCACCATGTTTACGATGCCGTCCAGGCTGCTGAATGAAAATCAAATTTACTTTACGACCCGCAGGTGGCACAAGAATCTCTTAATTGCGACAAGCGTTGATGGCTGTAAACCGCTGCGTTCCTCCTGAGCACCTCGCGTTTCATGTATTTTTACATCAGCTCAATACTTCGGTGACCCTGGGGGGATGTACGTTCGGCTTTAACACTTTTCGCAGCTGCATCTATTAAAATGCCAAGCTGTCGGCTCTGCAAAAACTTTGTTTCTTGTTTTGTTTTGTTTTTTCATTAAGTGTAGAAATTGACTGAGAACACGATCGCAAGAAGCTTTATTACCTTTCAAATGCACCATACCACCAATATTTGTGGTGAGAATCCTCTAAATCAGAGGTATTTCAACTTTCTAAACAAATGGCCAATTTACTGACTTTAAGACATCAGGGGGGCCAAACTGGCCCGACGAAGTAGATGCCCCAGGGTCAGTGGGCTTAATAATGCCTCAGCCTTGGTGGTCAATGGGAGTGAAAAAATTAAATAGTATCTGTAGTGAGTTATAGGAATAATGCCCTATTGTTGGTATCAGTGGAAGGAATAGGACCTCTTTAAATACTTGGTGTCATTGGGAGGAAAAACACCTCATTGTTGGTATCAGTGGGAGGAATAGTGTCCCATCATTGGTGTCAGTGGCAGGAATATTGCTCAATGTTGTTATCAGTGGGAGGAAAAGTATCCTATCATGTGATCAGTTGAAGGAAAACCACCCCATTGTTGGCATCCTTGGGAGGAATAGTGCTCCATTGTTGGCATCCTTTGGAAGAATAGTGCCCCATTGTTGGCATCATTGGGAGGAATAGCTCCCCATTGTTGGCAACCTTGGGAGAAATAGTGCCCCGTTGTTGGCATCCCTGGGAGACACAGTGCCCCATTGTTGGCATCCTTGGGAGGAATAGTGCCCCATTGTTGGTTTCATTGGGAGGAATAGTGCCCCATTGTTGGCATCATTGGACGGAATAGTACCCCGTTATTGGCATCATTGGGAGGAATAGTGCCCCATTGTTGGCACCATTGGGAGGAATAGTACCCCAATGTTGGCATCACTAGGAGGAATAGTGCCGCATTGTTGGCATCATTGGGAGGAATAGTGCACCATGGGCATGATAAAGGGAATCAAAGGGCCACATCTGGGCCATGGGCAGCAGTATGGAGACCACTGCTCCAAGGCCCCTTTCACATGAGGCCGATCTCCCCGCTGATCCCCGCTGAGCAGGCAGATGACAGGTCCGTGTCCGCTCCGCTATGCAGAGTGGACATGAACACATCCATGGGGTGGATGGATAGAAACGGACATGCAGTCCGTTTCCATCCGATTCTCATCTGATCCGATCTGCTTGACAGATGGCGAACGTTTTGCCATACGTCTGGTTTCAGTGGATTTTTTCAGATCGGATGCCCGGCGGGTGTCAGAGGACACATGTCCGCTGTCATCCACCGCCCTATTGAGGACAATAAATGGTCCGATCTGGGCCACCTGAGCAACTGACAGGCGGACCAGATCGGTCCGCTGGTGTGAAAGATTCCTAAATGATTTAAAGCAGGGGCAGGCAACCTTAAAGAGGTGGAGATCTACCTGAACAACATGGGAGATGAAAGATCACTGGGCATGGTGTCGCCTCCTCACACCTTATTTAAACTTCTAATTGCCGTACTACCGTGTTGCAAACGGGTGCATTGCATGGCAATCATGGGTTTAAGGTGGTGAGTAGGCAACCTATCGCCTTCTCACCACCTGTCAAACACACTTGGATTGCTTTACAGAGGTAGTGCCTGCTGCACTTGTGAATGAGCCCTTTGTACCATTCAGCAGTGCATTAGTGTAAAAACAGCCCTAGACTATTATACCCGGTGTATTGCTTCACCCTGACCTGAAGATCTCTTCTTTCCTGCTGCTGGCACCACTCTTGAGATCACTAGCCGGGATAAGAGGTGGAGGGCAGTTGGTATCACTCCACATGGGGCAGGAGCCGGCACTACAGAGGAGCCACCTGCTTACGTGGCTCTTGCTCCCTACTACACCTCCAACTTTACAAGTAGTCGCTCTGCATTGCACTCTGTTTGATGCTTGGTAATGGTAGGTCAGCAAGCCCAGATCGCGATCTACCAGTCACCTGTCCACGATCTACTGGTAGATTGCGATCTACAGGCTCCAGTGGTGGGTACAACATTTAAAGGCATTTTAGACAATTGTGCGCTTCCAACGTTACTATAGCATTTTAAGGAAGGTCCTTTTCTGTTCCAAAATGACTGTGCCCCCCCCCCCCCCGTGTACAGACCGTTCCATATAGACATGCTTGGATGAGTTTGGCGTGGAGAAATGATGGTACTCTAATTTGTTTTTTTAATAAATCCCTCACCCCCTTCTCTTTTTGTATTCCGTAAACTTCCAAATGCCCTTAATTTTTGCAATGCTGCATTTGAAAAAAATGTTTTTGTGTTTCAAAAATAATTCTTTATGAAATGCTCAAAAAATCTTATAATAAAATGTGCACTTTGGACAGATAACAGATTTTTTTTTCTACAACCCCGTACAATACGTAATCAGATCAGTAATCTTGTCTTTTCTTTTTCTCCTGCAGAGCCATGTTTGACTATGACAGAAGCAAAGACAGCGGACTCCCCAGCCAAGGCCTGAGCTTCAGGTTCGGAGACATTCTACATGTCATCAATGCCTCTGATGACGAATGGTGGCAGGCCAAGAGAGTTATGCAAGATGGAGACAGCGAGGAGATGGGTGTCATACCCAGTAAACGAAGGTACCCCATATATTCATATATCATAATTAGAAATATCTTCAACACAATCTGTGGACTTGCTAAAAGCACAGTGAGGCACATCTATGCAAAAATTGTGTGGAATACATTATTACATAGTTAGGTTTAACTTATCTGCCCTCAATTGAAGCTAATGGGGTGTAGATCACACCAGGCATTAGTGGGGGGGGGTTTAAACTTCCAAGGGGGTCAGTGAAAAAGATCAGAACCATCGATCAAATGAATGGGCTCAAATCACACCGCACTAAACCGCATGTGAATCGCACTGGAACACGCAGTGAGTTCCTGTGAGATTCCTAGTTAGTGATGGGCTGAACACCCCCTGCCCCCCAGTTTGGTTAGCACCAGGACACCTCAAACAGGCAAAAAGTTCTAGCGAACATGCAAACGCTATTAAAGTCTATGGGGCACGAACATGAAAAATCAAAAGTCCTAATTTTAAAGGCTTATATGCAAGGTATTGTCATAAAAAGTGTATGAGGACCCGGGTCCTGCCCCAGGGGATAATCAGTATAATCGTACCTCCCAACTTTTTGAGATGGGAATGAGGGACACCTATCAGCAAATGTGTGTAGGCATAGGACACGCCCCTTGCCACGCCCCCTTAAAGGAGAATTGTACAAAAAAACAAGATTGGCTAAACCCACAAGTTTTTTTTTTTTTTTACCACTACTTTTCCTTTATATTGGCTTTTGGAATTTACAAATGCAGCAATTTAGAAATCAGATGAAAGGTTTAGCGCTGGAAAACACTTTTTGATAGATAAAAAGTGCATTTTCTACACATCTATATAGATCAGACCAAAACGAGGGAAAAAATGAGGAGGAAAGAGGGACAGGGGGACTTTGTTCCAAATCAGGGACAGTTGGGAGCTATGGTATAATGCAGGGATATACAATTAGCGGACTTCCAGCTGTTGTAAAACTACAAGTCCCATCATGCCTCTTCCTCTGGGTGTCATGCTTTTGGCTGTCAGAGTCTTTCTATGCCTCATGGGACTTGTAGTTCTGCAACAGCTGGAGGTCCGCTAATTGCATATCCCTGGTATAATGTATACATTTTTTAAATAATTGTCGCTAAGCTAATGTGCTAGGTTAGTGCACCCTCTGTACACAGCCTATTACATTAGGGTGTGCACCCCAAAGCTCATGTGTGCGTATGTATATATCTATATATATATAGATATATATATATATATCTATATATATATAGATATCTATATATATATATCTATATATATATAGATATAGATATAGATATATATATATATAGATAGATAGACAGATATATATATAGATAGATATATCTCTATACACACACACACACACACACAGACACATATATAAATAAATGTAAACAAACATTTTAAAATGTATTAAAACATGGATGGTGTCAGTAGTGCAGTGGACGGTGTTAGTAGTGGAGTGGGTGGTGTTAGTAGTGCAGTGGATGGTGTTAGTAGAGCAGTGGGTGGTGTTAGTAGTGCAGTGGATGGTGTTAGTAGGGCAGTGGGTGGTGTTAGTAGGGCAGAGGACGGTGTCAGTAGAGCAGTGGGTGGTGTTAGTAGTGCAGTAGATGGTGTTAGTAGTGCAGTGGACGGTGTTAGTAGTGCAGTGGATGGTGTTAGTAGGGCAGTGGGTGGTGTTAGTAGGGCAGAGGATGGTGTCAGTAGAGCAGTGGGTGGTGTTAGTAGTGCAGTGGATGGTGTTAGTAGTGCAGTGGATGGTGTTAGTAGTGCAGTGGATGGTGTTAGCAGTGCAGTGGATGGTGTTAGTAGTGCAGTGCGTGGTGTTAGTAGTGCAGTGGATAGTGTTCGTAGTGCAGTGGATGGTGTTAGTAGGGCAGTGGGTGGTGTTAGTAGTGCAGTGGGTGGTGTTAGTAGTGGAGTGCATGGTGTTAGTAGTGCAGTGGATGGTGTTAGTAGTGCAGTGGATGGTGTTAGTAGTGCAGTGGGTGGTGTCAGTAGGGCAGAGGACTGTGTCAGTAGAGCAGTGGGTGGTGTTAGTAGTGCAGTGGATGGTGTCAGTAGGGCAGTGGGTGGTGTCAGTAGGGCAGTGGGTGGTGTCAGTAGGGCAGTGGGTGGTGTTAGTAGAGCAGTGGATGGTGTCAGTAGAGCAGTGAATGGTTTTAGTAGAGCAGTGGGTGGTGTTAGTAGTGCAGTGGATGGTGTTAGTATTGCAGTGGGTGGTGTTAGTAGTGCAGTGGGTGGTGTTAGTAGTGCAGTGGATGGTGTTAGTAGTGCAGTGGGTGGTGTTAGTAGTGCAGTGGGTGGTGTCAGTAGAGCAGTGGGTGGTGTCAGTCCCACTTGGTTTTCCCTGACCAGTTGTGGGTGGCAGTGCAGCCAATGTGGTGGCTGAACCAGTGGAGACCCACAATTTCAATCAGCCGAACAGCTATGCCTGTAAAGCAAAACTAAAACTAAGACTTTTTTTCTGCAGGGCTCATAGGCTAACGAAAAACTGCTGGTAGGAGGAGAGAGCAGACTGGACAGGGAGATGAGCTCATCAGTCTGCTGCTTGTCCTTTACAGTCCAGTCACAGGCTGGGGGGGGGGGGGGACAAGATCTATTATTATTACTTAGAGCCCTTTCACACTGGGGCGGTTTGCAGGCGTTATTGCTCTAAAAATAGCGCCTGCAAACCGACCTAAAACTGCCTCTACTGTTTGTTCAGTGTGAAAGCCCGAGGGCTTTCACACTGAAGCGGTGCGCTGGCAGGAGAAGAAAAAAACTTCTGCAAGCTGCATCTTTGGAGCGGTGAAGGAGCGGTGTATTCACTGCTCCTTCACCGCTCCTGCCCATTGAAATCAATAGGACAGCGCGGCTATACCGTGGCAATACCGCGGCTACAGCCACGCTATGCGAGCGGTTTTAACCCTTTTTCCGCCGCCAGCGGGGGTTAAAACCGCACCGCTAGCGGCCGAATACCACCGCAAAAACGACGGTAAAGCAGCGCTAAAAATAGCGCTGTTTTACCGCCGATGCCCCCACCGCCCCAGTGTGAAAGGGTCCTTAAAGTCGTATTAAACCCAAAAGCAAAAATGTATTATATTGCACCTTACCGGTTCCTGAATTCGTTTTCTTTTTTAGGCTTTCTTTATGTTCACCTGGTGATCTGACCAGTAAGTCTGGTGTTTTTCAACAGAACAAGCTCTCCTGCAAACGTATCAGTTAAGAGTGTTGAGACAAACGCAACTATAAGCTTTTATTTATTGATGGAAAAACCTTTATCCCAAAAGAAACAAAAGTGTTGCTGTAACTGTTATAAAGTGTGAGCTGAAGTTTTTTGAGATCCTTTGCTATTGTATCTTAATCTAAAGCTAGTACATCTAACACTCCCATCCCCTCAGACTGACAATGCCGCTGCGCCCCCTGTGCTGCTTCGTCCAGATTGGGGGCACTCTAATACAGGAGGTGTCTTACTGGCCAGATCATGAAGTGAAAAACACCTTAAAAAAAAAAAAAAAGAAAAGGAAAACAAATGCAGCCAAATGCAGAAAACAAAAAACAGTATAAATTCAGCGGTGTATTTATTTATTTTATTTTTTGGCTGTTTTATTTTCTGCTTTAACCACTTAAGGACCGGAAGGATTTTTTCCCCTTAACCGCCCTGGCGGTATGATTATTTCGGATTTTAGGTGCTGAAAGCGGTACAATTATTTTGCATGTAAATTTGGCGTTTTATAGGCCTGTAATTCTTAACAATAACACACTTAGATCTGTCCAAACAAGAGTCTAGTAGATATCCCGGGTATGATAAAGTTTGAAACACAAAAACATAAATTATAATATAATAAATAAAAAAAGAAACTAAAAAAAAAAATATATATAATAATAATAAAATAAATTTCCCCGCGATTCACTATCGCTCAATTCTGCGAGTGTTCTAATTTATTATCGCTGTTTTCTAGCTGGTCTAAAGCCACTTTTGACGTAAAGGGACACTTTTTGGTTGCTATGGACAATCTCCAGTTTCCAGGCAGAAAGAACAGTATATATCATATAAAACTGCATGCAGGGCATTGGACAAAACACTGGGGACAAAAGGGATGTGAAATGATTTCATACAGTACTGTATGTGTTATGATTTTTACTTTTTTTTTAATTTGCCGCCAGGCTCCGCCCCGTGCATTGCGACGCTCGCAGGGAACGGAGCCTGGCAAGGAGAGGCTTCAAAGGAGACAGAGCCCACGGACACTGCGGGGGACATCGCAGGATCCTGGGGACAAGGTAAGTAACGCCGCACCAGGATCCTGAGATGCGATCCCGAGTGTGGCTCGGGGTTACCGCTAATGGGACTGAAATTAAACCCCGAGCCACAGTTGGGAAAACCGCCAGGGAGGCTACTGACCAGGCCATTTTTTTGCGATACGGCACTGCGTCGCTTTAACTGACAATTGCGCGGTCGTGCGACGCTGCACCCAAGCAAAATTTACGCCCCTTTTTTTCCCACAAATAGAGCTTTCTTTTGGTGGTATTTGATCACCACTGCGGTTTTTATTTTTTGCGCTATAAACAAAAAAAGATCTACAATTTTGAAAAAAAAATATATATATTTTTTACTTTTTGCTATAATAAATATCCAAAAAATATATATATAAAAATAAAAACATTTCTTCATCAGTTTAGGCCAATATGTAATATTCTACAGATCTTTGATAAAAATAAAAAATCGCAATGCGCGTATATTGATTCATTTGCGCAAAAGTTATAGCGTCTACAAAATAGGGGATAGAATATGGCATTTTAATTTTACTATTAATGGCGGTGATTAGCGATTTTTATCATGACTGCGACATTGCGGCGGACAGATCGGACACTTTTGACACTTTTTTGGGGACCATTGACATTTATACAACGATCAGTGCTATAAAAATAGCCACTGATTACTGTATAAATGTTACTGACAGGGAAGGGGTTAACACTAGGGGGTGATCAAGGGGTTAAATGTGTTCCCTGAGAGGTATTTCTAACTGTGGGGGGGGGGGGGAGACTGCCTGGAGGAGGAGGAGAGAGATCGCTGTTCCTAATAACTAGGAACAGCAGAACTCTCTATCTCTCCTACCCTGTCAGAACGGGGATCTGTTTGTGTCTACATTGACAGATCCCCGTTCTGGCTCTCTGTGGAGTGATCACGGGTGGCCGGCAGACATCGCGTGGACGCTGGCCACGCACATCAGCTCCCCCGTCGTGCAGCGCACGCGCGCGCATGTGCCTGCTATAGCTGTTTAAAGGTCCGATGTACAGCTATGACGATTTGCGTGAACGACCTGAACCTGCCGCAGTATAATGACGGCGGCAGACCGGCAAGTGGTTAATGACGAAAACAAATTTCTATCTTTTTTAATAAAAAAAAATATGCGTGGAACGGCGTTATAATTAATTGCGGAGTGCACGGGTGGACACAGCTTTCTGTAAAACAGTTCAGGTGCCTGGGGATTCCGCGGAGAGAGATAATGTTATAGGATGTTGCTGTAATAATTCAGTTGTGTTTTGCAGAGCTTGACCTGAAAATTCTTGGCTGTGATCGATGATCTCAGTAGGGATCAGTGTGAGGCTCCATGCGTGGTCGGTGCAGCACCAGGTTGGACCTCAGTCCCTGAGCATTTCCTCAAATTAGTTCATTTGGAAATATCTGAATTAAGGAAAACCCGTTTATTCGTAAATTCAAATATTCGAAGATTTGTAAATTTGAAAAAGGATTTGCACTATAATATTAATACTATATTACCAGAAGTATTGGGACGCCTGCCTTTACACGCACATAAACTTTAATGGCATCCCAGTCTTAGTCCGTAGGGTTCAATATTGAGTTGGCCCACTCTTTGCAGCTATAACAACTTCAACTCTTCTGGGAAGGCTGTCCGCAGGGTGTAGGAGTGTGTCTATGGGAATTTTTGACCATTCGCATTTGGGAGGTCAGGAACTGATGTTGGAGGAGAAAGCAGTCTACCCTCTAATTCATCCCAAAGATGTTCTACTGGGGTGAGGTCAGGACCAGGCCAGTCAAGTTCCTCCACCCCAAACTCGCTCATCCATGTCTTTATGGACCTTGCTTTGTGCACTGGTTGCACAGTCATGTTGGAACAGGAAGGGGCCATCTCCAAACCATCCCGAACTATCAGAGTTGCTTGTGCTCTCAACCAAACTGTCAAACCATCAAATGGCTGGTGCCATAACTGATCACACGTGCAGCATCATGGCTGTTGCAGATCAAGCAGAAGCTAAGATGGCAGCCTCCTTGGCTGAAAAGGACAGGAGGGTTTAGTTCCACTTTAAGGTGGTCTTGACACATTTTACAGACCCCACATAGGCTTTTTTTGGAGCCCCACTAGGCAGATCCTATTTTGTGGAAACTCTGAGCAATTACACTGAACAGATCAGATAGCCTGGAAACACGTTAGAATCCTCAGGAATACCGGGATGGGTGATCTAGATCAAGGATCTCCAGACTATGGCCCTCCAGCTGTTGTGGAACTACACGTCCCACGAGGTATTGAAAAATTCTTTACATTCACTACATTCACAGACATGACTAGGCACGATGGGAATTGTAGTTCCTGAACAACTGGAGGGCCGTAGTTTGGAGATCCCTGATCTAGATTGACTAAGGCTGGCCATATATTATGCAATTTTCTTACCTTCAACCACGGGTTAAAGGAAAAAAAAATTGCTTAATTCCCCCATCAACACAGTCTAACGTCAGGGAAATCTCCCGCTGTCAGAATACAATGATCACTGCCGGCGGCTATGATAAGCTAGATCAACTTCAATACAACCAGCCTGCTCATAGATGCTCTAATTCATCCCAAAGGTGTTCTACTGGGGTGAGGTCAGGACTCTGTGCAGGTCAGTCAAGTTCCTCCTACCCCAAACTCGCTCATCCATGTCTTTATGGACCTTGCTTTGTGCACTGGTGCACAGTCATGTTGGAACAGGAAGGGGCCATCCCCAAACTGTTCCCACAAAGTTGGGAGCATGAAATTGTCCAAAATGTCTTGGTATGCTGACGCCTTAAGAGTTCCCTTCACTGGAACTAAGGGGCCAAGACCGACCCCTGAAAAACAACCCAGGACCATAATCCCTCCTCCACCAAATGATTTGGACCAGTGCACAAAGCAAGGTCCATAAATACATGGATTAACGAGTTTGGGGTGGAGGAACTTGACTGGCCTGCACAGAATCCTGACCTTAACCCGATAGAACACCTTTGAGATGAATAAGAGGGGAGACTGCGAGCCAGGCCTTCTCATCCAATATCAGTGCCTGACCTCACAAATGTGCTTCTGGAAGAATTGTCAAACATTCCCATAGACACACTCCTAAACCTTGTGGACAGCCTTCCCAGAAGAGTTGAAGCTGTTATAGCTGCAAAGAGTGGGCCAACTCAATATTGAACCCTACGGACTAAGACTGGGATACCATTAAAGTTCATGTGCGTGTAAAGGCAATATTTTTGGCAATATAGTATATATCTCACAGTTTGTAGACGCAATAACTTTTACCCAAACCAATCAATGTACACTTAATGGGATTTTTCTTTTTTTTTTTTTTTTTTTTTTACCAAAGACATTTGTAGCAGAATTCATGTTGGCCTAAATTTACGAAGAAATGTGATTTTATTTGATATGTTTTATAACAGAAAGTAGAAAATATGTTTTTTTATTTAAAAAATTCCGTCATTTTGTTAATATCGCAAAAAACAAACAAAAAAAAGATTGGTGATCAAATAACACCAAAAGAAATCTCTATTTGTGAAATAGAAAAATATTCACAAATATTTGTGAAAAAAAAAAAAGTCATAAAGGGGTTAAAATCTTCCAGAGCTGAAGCGGTTAAAGACATTTGTTCCTTTTGTTGTGTTATAATATATAAAACACCCATATACAAATAATATATAAAACATCCATATACAAATAATATATAAAACACCCATATACAAATAATATATAAAACATCCATATACAAATAATATATAAAACACCCATATACAAATAATATATAAAACACCCATATACAAATAATATATAAAACATTCATATACAATATATAAAACATCCATTCACTGTGCAGTATTAGAGCGGGATATTCCCCGGACGGCAGAGTGTGATTAATCGGCAGGCTGGATTTCCAGCTGCAGTTCTGCTGATTTATGGACAGCAGCACTCAGGTTTACTGAAGAATTTGCATATTCCCTGAGAGAGGATGAGGAGGACGGCAGCCCAGGAGCATCTTGTAGACGAGCTGCTGCTGCTTCATATGAAGAGCTTCCAGTTAAAGTGGAACTAAACCCAGTAAACGGTTTCAAAATACAAATTACATTTAAGGCATGCCGGGAGTGCTAACTGTTCAGAGTTGCTTGTGCTCTCAACCAGACCGTCAAACCATCCAATGGCTGGTGTCATAACTGATCACATCTGCAGCATCATGGCAGTTGCAGGTTAAACAGAAGCAGCTTCCTTGGCTGAAAAGGACAGGGGGGTTTAGTTCCGCATTAAGGTGGTCTTGGTCCTGTCTATCAGATGGCCTGGAAATACTTTAGAATCCCTAGGAAATAGGGATCTAGAATGGGTGATCTAGAGCAGGGGTCTCCAAACTGTGGCCCAGGGGCCCGAATGCAGCCCTTTGCTCGCCTTCATCCAGCCCTTGGGGCACTTTTCCTTCCACTGATATAAGACACTATTTCTCCCACTGACATTAACAATGGGGCACTATTTCTCCCTTTGACGCCAATGATGGGGCACTATTATTCCTACTGACACCAATGATAGGGCACTATTCCTTCCACTGACATGAATGATGGGGCACTATTCCTTCCACTGACACCAATGATGGGGCACTATTCCTCCGACTGACACCAATGATGGGGCACTATTATTCCCACTGACACCAATGATAGGGCACTATTTCTTCCACTGATACCAATGATGGGGCACTATTTCTTCCACTGATACCAATGATGGGGCACTATTCCTTCCACTGATACCAATGATGGGGCACTATTCCTCCCACTAACACCAATGATAGGGCACTGTTATTCCCACTGACACCAATGATAGGGCACTATGCCTCCCACTGACACCAATGATAGAGCACTGTTATTCCCACTGACACCAATGATAGGGCACTATGCCTCCCACTGACACCAATGATGGAGCACTATTATTCCCACTGACACCAATGATAGGGCACTATTCCTTCCACTGACACCAATAATGGGGCACTATTCCTTCCACTGACACCAATGATGGGGCACTATTCCTTTCACTGACACCAATGATGGGGCACTATTCATCCCACTGACACCTATAATAGGGCACTGTTATTCCCACTGACACCAATGATAGGGCACTATGCCTCCCACTGACACCAATGATGGGGCACTATTATTCCCACTGACACCAATGATAGGGCACTATTCCTTCTACTGACACCAATAATGGGGCACTATTCCTTCCACTGACACCAATGATGGGGCACTATTCCTTTCACTGACACCAATGATGGGGCACTATTGATCTTTTATTAAAAGAATCAAGCAACCAATTTTATACAAAAGTAAAAAACAAAACCATAGTACAAAACTTCAACAGAAATCCAAGGAATACACATCCATGTTCAGAATATATACAATATATACATAATCCGTTACCAAAACCATTTACATAAAGCAGCAGAGAGGGCCTAAGAGGCACAACCCATCACCTATGTACGCAGCCATTTATCAAAAATTAATCCAAAAAATAATAATCTAGGGTGATAAGAGACAGACAGCCACACCCGGGAAAGAGACTCCTGGCAGTCAGGGAGGCCTGAAACCCCTCCACGCCTTCAACCAAGCCCCCTGACTCCACTTGTCTCTCTCAAGTACCCGAATCTTCTCCACCTCATGCAAAATGTCATACACCACCACCTGAACAGGAAGGATTTTACGCCGAATGCTGACCTGACACCGTGCGTTCCAAGTGAAATAACGGACTCCCGAGGACAGCTACGATCCACCCCACTGCGGAATTTCAAATTGCCCCTAACATAGAGCCTCCCATGGAAGCACATCCAGGCCAGATCCCTGAATTTAGGAGGTACTCTGTCCAAATTAATAAGTCTTAACCCTGCCCTCAAAACTGGGCCTGGGCAATCCCTTAAGGCCAGTGGGTCATGAAAGACTTCGCTCAAGACTCGACTCATAAGGACTTTCCTCGGAACCGATCTGAGATCTTCAGCCGACAATCGCCACTGCCGTAAAAACTTCAGGCACGGAGCGACATAGGCTGGTAGCTGACCACGATGACCCCTGAGATTCTTCACTTGGCCACCTTCTTCCCAAAGTCGCAGAAAAGGCCTAAACCAAGATCTAAAAATGCCTGCCCATCCAGGAGGTTCCACTGCAAGCATATTACCAATATTAAACTTGAGAAAAAGCAGTGAAAAGAAAAGAACTGGGTTGACCATACCTAAGCCACCCTCCCTCCTGGATAGATAGGTGACATTCCTCTTGATGGGGTTCAGTCTGTTCCCCCACAACATCTGGAAGAACACACTACTGACCCTAGCATAGAGAGACACTGGCAAGATGCAGACAAAGCTGACATACAAAAAGATCGGAATCAGGTAAGTCTTAATCAGATCAACCCTTTCCCTCATAGATAACTTCCATTTCTTCCAGCTGACCACCTTAGTATTGGCAATTTCCAGTCTGCCTTCCCAGTTTTTGAGGCCATAATCGCCGGGTCCAAATTCAATGCCTAGAATCTTAATTCTTTCCTGGGGCACTGGAAAGGTGTCCGGGAGATCAAAACCCTCACCTTCCTTTCCCATCCAGAAGACTTCACTCTTTTCCTGATTGATCTTGGAGCCTGATGCTTCAGAATACCGTGATGTCAGAGAGACCACCTCCTCTGCTTCATCCGCCCCGGTGACAATCACTGACACATCGTCCGCATAGGCAACAACCCTCAAAGGCGGCTCACCCGGAAGCCCCACTGGCACCCCACACAACATGCTGCTCTCTAGCCTCCTGATGAAGGGGTCGATTGCAAACACATAGAGCAGGGGACTCAGGGGACAACCCTGGCGCACCCCGGAGCCAACCTCAAAGGACTGCCCAACCCAACCATTAACAAGAGGAAAGCTCTCTGCCCCCTCATACAAGACTTTTAACCAATCGACAAAACCACCCGGCAGACCGTACTTACTAAGGAGCAACCACAGGTACTCATGGTTAACATGATCAAAAGCCTTTGCCTGATCCAATGTCAGCAAATACTTTCCCCAGCCTGCAGCCCTGCACCGCTCCAAGGCCTCCCGGACAGCTAAAACTGCTGTGAAGGTGCACCTACCCTGGACCGAACAGTGCTGATGGCGAGAAAGCAAAGACTCTGCTACTGACGATAGGCGCCAGAAAATGATCTTTGCCAGTATCTTTCTATCGACATTAAGAAGGCTGATGGGGCGCCAATTCTCAACCATCGAAGGATCTTTACCCTTTGAAAGAAGAATCACAGCTGAGTGCCTCATGGAAGAGGGAAGTACCCCCTCAGCAAGGCAACTGTTAAAAACCTCTACCAAATGTGGGGCCAGAATAGACTTAAAAGCTTTGTAAAACTCAGCCGTCAAGCCATCCGGTCCAGGTGACTTTTTGATGGCAAGCTGTTCAATTGCCCTTATCACCTCTTCAACTGTGATCTCCTCTGTCAAATTCATCAATGGGACATCTTCATCATTTAGACCTGGAGTAGAGTCCAAAAAGCTTTCCATCTTGTCACGGTCAAGCTCTTTCCTCTCAAGAAGGTCTGCATAAAAGGACCTCACGACCTCCAGAATCCCTGACCTGGACTTTGTCAAGGAACCTGTACTGTCCTTAAGGCCAACGACCGTTTTAACTGCTACACCTTGTTTGCAGTTCTGGTAAGGGTCAGGCGAGTGGTACTTCCCATAGTCCCTCTCCAGAACCAAAGAGGCATGCCGGTCATATTGACACTTCCTGAGAAGGAGTTTCACTTCGAAGATTGCCCCAGGATCTCCTCCTCTCGAGACAAGAATATCCAGCTTCCTCCGTAAACGTTGGTAGGTCATGTATTTATTAAACTGCTTTCTATTGGCTAGGCCCCTGAAGAATCCAGCAATCCTCTTTTTGGTCATCTCCCACCACTCAGCCTTGCTGCTACAAAAGTCCAGGATGGTCACCTGTGCCTGAAAGAATTCCTCAAAGGATTGTCTAACATGTTCTTCCTTGAGTAGAGTCGAATTCAATCTCCAGATGCCCTTGCCCCTCTGAGGGGCGTCTGAAGCATTCAGGACCACAGATAGCATACAGTGATCGGAGAACTCTACTGCCTGCACCACTGGGAGCGAGAAAGCAGAGGTCTCCTTCAAAAAAAACCTATCTATTCTACTCTGACTATTACCTCGATGAAAGGTGAACCCAGTGTCATCCGGGAGGTGCTTAATGTGCACATCCACAAGACCAGCTTCCCTAACCATACTATTTAAAAAAACGCTATCATATCCCAGCCTGTCCTTGAAGTCCTTCCTGTCCTTGGGCCTAGTTACTGTATTAAAGTCACCTCCAAAGACCACTTGCCGGGATGTAAAAAGAAATGGCTTGATCCTTGTAAAAAGGCATTTCCTGTCCCACTTTGTGTGCGGTCCATAAACATTAATTAGGCGCAGGTCCTGCCCTCCCACAAGGACGTCTAAGACCATACATCTCCCAATCTCCACCTCAATAACCCGCCGGACAGTTACCATGCCGGTTTTAAACAATACCGCCACACCGCCGTAAGGCTCGGCCGCAAGAGACCAGTAAGATGGACCATACCTCCACTCTCTCTTGGCCATATGAATATCTGCCAAGGAGGTGAGCCTAGTCTCTTGCAAAAATACAATTTCAGCATCTAATTGGCTGAACAAAAAGAAGGCCATAGAACGAGCTCTTACTGACTTAATGCTGGCGACATTTATTGTCACCACTTTTAACGGAGGGGGAACCGCCATTTGGGTTATTGGGTGGTTTGCTTCTTAGCTCCCCTCTGCTGCTCATCACCAGAAGCCTCTCTCTTTCTTGAGGCCGCCTCAAACTCCATTTCGGAATCAGAACTTCGCTCCGAAGAAGCTCCAGATGAAGAAATATCCCAATTAGAGGACCTATAACGGTTGGAGACAGGCACTGGAGCCTGTTCCTTCCTCACCACCTGCTTCTTCCGCTTCCCAACCTTCCTTCTCTCCTCCAGGTACTGCAGGTCAGCTTCAGAGATGCCCTCATCTCTTACTTTTTTCTGTGAAGTCTTTCCACAAGACTTCTTTACAGAGGAAGAAGCAACCTTTTTAGTACCCACTACCACTCCTGGTGGGGGGGGTGCTCCCTTTGAATCAGACTTAGGAGGGGTAGACTCCTGGGGGGTAACTGACTCAGGGGGCACAGACTTGGAAGGTTCTGACACAAGAGGAGAGGATACAGTAGGCTGGGGGGAGACAGATACAGATACAGAAGGAATACTTACAGACACATGAGGGGTGGCCACAGGAACTGGAGAGGGATCCTGAGCAGGACCAGGGGAGTCGGTCACCGCAGAGGAGGATGGTACACCAGGGGCCTCACCCTCCATCCTGTCCAACCCTGACATGTCATCAATTACCTCCTTCTCCATATTGTGCCAGGCTTCAGGACATCTGCTGTAGGGGTGGCCAAGGCGCAGGCACAGGTTGCACCTGATCATTTTGGTGCAGTCCTTAGCCATATGACCCTGACCCCGACACACTGAACATATCAAGGCTGAACAGGAGGAGCTCAAATGCCCCTTTTCTCCACAGCGGTGACACAGCTTCGGCTGACCAGGGTAAAAAACAGTCATCCTATCCCTCCCTATAAAAGCTGAGGAGGGCAGGTGACGGACAACATTCCCATCCCTGGCCAACCTGACTGTAACCGACCAACCCCCAGTCCAGATGTTACGCTCATCAAGGATTTTATTGGGCTTGGTCAAAACCTCCCCATAGTTCCTTAACCAAACCTCTAGATCCCGGGCAGGGACACTCTCATTAGTGAGGATAATTGTGATTTTTTTACTGTAGACCTCTGAGAAACTGCAACTGGGGCCAGACCTTCCCATTCAGGTCTTGACCTGCACCGAGCCTCATATCTCTCCCAGAACAGGTCAAGACCCTCTGGCCTGGTGAAGCTAACTGTATAATCCCGTGTCCCAGCTACATGTATAAAGGCATACAGATCATTTGCCCCAAAACCCATCTCTAAAATCAAATCCACCACTGCACGCCATGCTGGAGGGATCGCACCACCTTCCCATTTCAGAATAACAACATTACGTCTGGGACCCCCAGCAGAAGCCAGAGACCCAAGACCAGATCCTGGGGTGCTCAAAGTGGTAGCCTGTAGGGGAAAACCCCGCTTGGGAGCAGAGCTACCAGAAGCAGAGCGTACCACCTGAGCAAAGGTAAGTTTATCAGGGCCAAGGCCCCACACTGAAGTCACAGCAGTCTGTACATTACTATTATTATTCACTGCTTGAACGGAGTTGGTAGGACTGTCCACACTTGAACTGGGACCATTGTTCATCACACTGGTACTGGGATGATTTTTATCAGTCACACAAGCATTCACATTCCCATCAGGAATAATCACAGTTTCTGCTGCAATATCAGCTGTCTCCTGAAGCTGTGCTGTAGAGTCCTCAGCAGCTGTGGGGCAAACAGCTTCAGCCAAAGGGGGGTTAATTGGCTCTGCTGAATGTTGTAGTTCATCTGCAGGAATGTCATTTTTTAAAAGCAAACTTTGCTGTACTGCAGCATCAGCAGGCACAGCATTACTACACATAGGACTAGCAGCCTGACTCTCACTGGGCACATTGTCTGTATCACAGTCACAGTGTTGAATGGCACAAAAATTGTTTTATCCACAATGTGGGACTTGACAGGCTTTACCTTGTCAGGCACATTGTCTGTAATGTCCTCATCATTAAATGCCAGCTGATCCCCCCGCATAGGAGACTCCATTACCTGGATGGCCCTGAGCATGCCTCCTGAGTCCTGGGAAGGCATGGGGCTGCTTACCTCTACCTGAGGGGGCAGGGGGTCAGAACTGGGGGTCTCCTCCTCCACCTCCATCTTTGTCATCCTCGCAAACCTTTTATCATTACAAAACTTTTCCTTAAATGGCCCATCTCTTCCTTCCATCATGGACACAATGGTCTCCTGGTGTTCCACCCGAACCTTGGCCAGTTGGATCTCCGGATCCATGGATCCACGTCTCTGGCTATGTAAGCCCTCACGCTGCCTTCTCAGGCGCTTCACCTCCGCTCTGAGCTTGTACAGCTTGTCTCTTTCCCTATTCAGGACCTTAATCCCGGCCACCACTCGCTCCCGGATGGCCCCGGAACCTTCATCTTCACCAGGGGCAGAGAGATCACCAACCATGGGTTGTATAGGGGCAGGTATGTTACCTGATGGCCCAGGAGATGGCTGAGAGCTTCCAGCAGGAGAGGCCCTGCTGGCCTCCATGGCTTCCCCAGAAAGGAGCCAGGAGAGCTGGGAGAGAGTTCCTCACCACTCCCCTCTCACACGGATCACCTGCAGTAGCTCCAGAGAGACAGCCTCCTCCTGACACACCTGTGCTCCAATGATGGGTGGGGCACTATTGATCTTTTATTAAAAGAATCAAGCAACCAATTTTATACAAAAGTAAAAAACAAAACCATAGTACAAAACTTCAACAGAAATCCAAGGAATACACATTAATGTTCAGAATATATACAATATATACATAATCCGTTACCAAAACTATTTACATAAAGCAGCAGAGAGGGCCTAAGAGGCACAACCCATCACCTATGTACGCAGCCATTTATCAAAAATGAATCCAAAAAATAATAATCTAGGGTGATAAGAGACAGACAGCCACACCCGGGAAAGAGACTCCTGGCAGTCAGGGAGGCTTGAAACCCCTCCACGCCTTCAACCAAGCCCCCTGACTCCGCTTGTCTCTCTCAAGTACCCGAATCTTCTCCACCTCATGCAGAATGTCATACACCACCACCTGAACAGGAAGGATTTTACGCCGAATGCTGACCTGACACCGTGCGTTCCAAGTGAAATAACGGACTACTAGGCTAACTAGAAAAAGTGTATCTAAACAAAAAACCCCACCAGTATTGAATGCTCCATACACCCACTCAGCATAACCCAGCCTGGAGAGGAAAGGGACACCGAGGGCCCGCCCCACCTGTTTGTACACCTCTATGTTAAAAGGGCAATGAAGCAGAAAATGGTCCATAGTCTCCTCCTCACCTGCACACTCCTCCCGAGGACAGCTACGATCCACCCCACTGCGGAATTTCAAATTGCCCCTAACATAGAGCCTCCCATGGAAGCACATCCAGGCCAGATCCCTGAATTTAGGAGGTACTCTGTCCAAATTAATAAGTCTTAACCCTGCCCTCAAAACCGGACCTGGGCAATCCCTTAAGGCCAGTGGGTCATGAAAGACTTCGCTCAAGACTCGACTCATAAGGACTTTCCTCGGAACCGATCTGAGATCTTCAGCCGACAATCGCCACTGCCGTAATAACTTCAGGCACGGAGCGACATAGGCTGGTAGCTGACCACGATGACCCCTGAGATTCTTCACTTGGCCACCTTCTTCCCAAAGTCGCAGAAAAGGCCTAAACCAAGATCTAAAAATGCCTGCCCATCCAGGAGGTTCCACTGCAAGCATATTACCAATATTAAACTTGAGAAAAAGCAGTGAAAAGAAAAGAACTGGGTTGACCATACCTAAGCCACCCTCCCTCCTGGATAGATAGGTGACATTCCTCTTGATGGGGTTCAGTCTGTTCCCCCACAACATCTGGGAGAACACACTACTGACCCTAGCATAGAGAGACACTGGCAAGATGCAGACAAAGCTGACATACAAAAAGATCGGAATCAGGTAAGTCTTAATCAGATCAACCCTTTCCCTCATAGATAACTTCCATTTCTTCCAGCTGACCACCTTAGTATTGGCAATTTCCAGTCTGCCTTCCCAGTTTTTGAGGCCATAATCGCCGGGTCCAAATTCAATGCCTAGAATCTTAATTCTTTCCTGGGGCACTGGAAAGGTGTCCGGGAGATCAAAACCCTCACCTTCCTTTCCCATCCAGAAGACTTCACTCTTTTCCTGATTGATCTTGGAGCCTGATGCTTCAGAATACCGTGATGTCAGAGAGACCACCTCCTCTGCTTCATCCGCCCCGGTGACAATCACTGACACATCGTCCGCATAGGCAACAACCCTCAAAGGCGGCTCACCCGGAAGCCCCACTGGCACCCCACACAACATGCTGCTCTCTAGCCTCCTGATGAAGGGGTCGATTGCAAACACATAGAGCAGGGGACTCAGGGGACAACCCTGGCGCACCCCGGAGCCAACCTCAAAGGACTGCCCAACCCAACCATTAACAAGAGGAAAGCTCTCTGCCCCCTCATACAAGACTTTTAACCAATCGACAAAACCACCCGGCAGACCGTACTTACTAAGGAGCAACCACAGGTACTCATGGTTAACATGATCAAAAGCCTTTGCCTGATCCAATGTCAGCAAATACTTTCCCCAGCCTGCAGCCCTGCACCGCTCCAAGGCCTCCCGGACAGCTAAAACTGCTGTGAAGGTGCACCTACCCTGGACCGAACAGTGCTGATGGCGAGAAAGCAAAGACTCTGCTACTGACGATAGGCGCCAGAAAATGATCTTTGCCAGTATCTTTCTATCGACATTAAGAAGGCTGATGGGGCGCCAATTCTCAACCATCGAAGGATCTTTACCCTTTGAAAGAAGAATCACAGCTGAGTGCCTCATGGAAGAGGGAAGTACCCCCTCAGCAAGGCAACTGTTAAAAACCTCTACCAAATGTGGGGCCAGAATAGACTTAAAAGCTTTGTAAAACTCAGCCGTCAAGCCATCCGGTCCAGGTGACTTTTTGATGGCAAGCTGTTCAATTGCCCTTATCACCTCTTCAACTGTGATCTCCTCTGTCAAATTCATCAATGGGACATCTTCATCATTTAGACCTGGAGTAGAGTCCAAAAAGCTTTCCATCTTGTCACGGTCAAGCTCTTTCCTCTCAAGAAGGTCTGCATAAAAGGACCTCACGACCTCCAGAATCCCTGACCTGGACTTTGTCAAGGAACCTGTACTGTCCTTAAGGCCAACGACCGTTTTAACTGCTACACCTTGTTTGCAGTTCTGGTAAGGGTCAGGCGAGTGGTACTTCCCATAGTCCCTCTCCAGAACCAAAGAGGCATGCCGGTCATATTGACACTTCCTGAGAAGGAGTTTCACTTCGGAGATTGCCCCAGGATCTCCTCCTCTCGAGACAAGAATATCCAGCTTCCTCCGTAAACGTTGGTAGGTCATGTATTTATTAAACTGCTTTCTATTGGCTAGGCCCCTGAAGAATCCAGCAATCCTCTTTTTGGTCATCTCCCACCACTCAGCCTTGCTGCTACAAAAGTCCAGGATGGTCACCTGTGCCTGAAAGAATTCCTCAAAGGATTGTCTAACATGTTCTTCCTTGAGTAGAGTCGAATTCAATCTCCAGATGCCCTTGCCCCTCTGAGGGGCGTCTGAAGCATTCAGGACCACAGATAGCATACAGTGATCGGAGAACTCTACTGCCTGCACCACTGGGAGCGAGAAAGCAGAGGTCTCCTTCAAAAAAAACCTATCTATTCTACTCTGACTATTACCTCGATGAAAGGTGAACCCAGTGTCATCCGGGAGGTGCTTAATGTGCACATCCACAAGACCAGCATCCCTAACCATACTATTTAAAAAAACGCTATCATATCCTAGCCTGTCCTTGAAGTCCTTCCTGTCCTTGGGCCTAGTTACTGTATTAAAGTCACCTCCAAAGACCACTTGCCGGGATGTAAAAAGAAATGGCTTGATCCTTGTAAAAAGGCATTTCCTGTCCCACTTTGTGTGCGGTCCATAAACATTAATTAGGCGCAGGTCCTGCCCTCCCACAAGGACGTCTAAGACCATACATCTCCCAATCTCCACCTCAATAACCCGCCGGACAGTTACCATGCCGGTTTTAAACAATACCGCCACACCGCCGTAAGGCTCGGCCGCAAGAGACCAGTAAGATGGACCATACCTCCACTCTCTCTTGGCCATATGAATATCTGCCAAGGAGGTGAGCCTAGTCTCTTGCAAAAATACAATTTCAGCATCTAATTGGCTGAACAAAAAGAAGGCCATAGAACGAGCTCTTACTGACTTAATGCTGGCGACATTTATTGTCACCACTTTTAACGGAGGGGGAACCGCCATTTGGGTTATTGGGTGGTTTGCTTCTTAGCTCCCCTCTGCTGCTCATCACCAGAAGCCTCTCTCTTTCTTGAGGCCGCCTCAAACTCCATTTCGGAATCAGAACTTCGCTCCGAAGAAGCTCCAGATGAAGAAATATCCCAATTAGAGGACCTATAACGGTTGGAGACAGGCACTGGAGCCTGTTCCTTCCTCACCACCTGCTTCTTCCGCTTCCCAACCTTCCTTCTCTCCTCCAGGTACTGCAGGTCAGCTTCAGAGATGCCCTCATCTCTTACTTTTTTCTGTGAAGTCTTTCC
Organism: Lithobates clamitans; assembly: GCA_037952925.1. Taxonomy (NCBI): domain Eukaryota; kingdom Metazoa; phylum Chordata; class Amphibia; order Anura; family Ranidae; genus Lithobates; species Lithobates clamitans. The sequence continues at coordinate 1,163,459 of JBBGZY010001242.1, forward strand.
ACAAGACTTCTTTACAGAGGAAGAAGCAACCTTTTTAGTACCCACTACCACTCCTGGTGGGGGGGGTGCTCCCTTTGAATCAGACTTAGGAGGGGTAGACTCCTGGGGGGTAACTGACTCAGGGGGCACAGACTTGGAAGGTTCTGACACAAGAGGAGAGGATACAGTAGGCTGGGGGGAGACAGATACAGATACAGAAGGAATACTTACAGACACATGAGGGGTGGCCACAGGAACTGGAGAGGGATCCTGAGCAGGACCAGGGGAGTCGGTCACCGCAGAGGAGGATGGTACACCAGGGGCCTCACCCTCCATCCTGTCCAACCCTGACATGTCATCAATTACCTCCTTCTCCATATTGTGCCAGGCTTCAGGACATCTGCTGTAGGGGTGGCCAAGGCGCAGGCACAGGTTGCACCTGATCATTTTGGTGCAGTCCTTAGCCATATGACCCTGACCCCGACACACTGAACATATCAAGGCTGAACAGGAGGAGCTCAAATGCCCCTTTTCTCCACAGCGGTGACACAGCTTCGGCTGACCAGGGTAAAAAACAGTCATCCTATCCCTCCCTATAAAAGCTGAGGAGGGCAGGTGACGGACAACATTCCCATCCCTGGCCAACCTGACTGTAACCGACCAACCCCCAGTCCAGATGTTACGCTCATCAAGGATTTTATTGGGCTTGGTCAAAACCTCCCCATAGTTCCTTAACCAAACCTCTAGATCCCGGGCAGGGACACTCTCATTAGTGAGGATAATTGTGATTTTTTTACTGTAGACCTCTGAGAAACTGCAACTGGGGCCAGACCTTCCCATTCAGGTCTTGACCTGCACCGAGCCTCATATCTCTCCCAGAACAGGTCAAGACCCTCTGGCCTGGTGAAGCTAACTGTATAATCCCGTGTCCCAGCTACATGTATAAAGGCATACAGATCATTTGCCCCAAAACCCATCTCTAAAATCAAATCCACCACTGCACGCCATGCTGGAGGGATCGCACCACCTTCCCATTTCAGAATAACAACATTACGTCTGGGACCCCCAGCAGAAGCCAGAGACCCAAGACCAGATCCTGGGGTGCTCAAAGTGGTAGCCTGTAGGGGAAAACCCCGCTTGGGAGCAGAGCTACCAGAAGCAGAGCGTACCACCTGAGCAAAGGTAAGTTTATCAGGGCCAAGGCCCCACACTGAAGTCACAGCAGTCTGTACATTACTATTATTATTCACTGCTTGAACGGAGTTGGTAGGACTGTCCACACTTGAACTGGGACCATTGTTCATCACACTGGTACTGGGATGATTTTTATCAGTCACACAAGCATTCACATTCCCATCAGGAATAATCACAGTTTCTGCTGCAATATCAGCTGTCTCCTGAAGCTGTGCTGTAGAGTCCTCAGCAGCTGTGGGGCAAACAGCTTCAGCCAAAGGGGGGTTAATTGGCTCTGCTGAATGTTGTAGTTCATCTGCAGGAATGTCATTTTTTAAAAGCAAACTTTGCTGTACTGCAGCATCAGCAGGCACAGCATTACTACACATAGGACTAGCAGCCTGACTCTCACTGGGCACATTGTCTGTATCACAGTCACAGTGTTGAATGGCACAAAAATTGTTTTATCCACAATGTGGGACTTGACAGGCTTTACCTTGTCAGGCACATTGTCTGTAATGTCCTCATCATTAAATGCCAGCTGATCCCCCCGCATAGGAGACTCCATTACCTGGATGGCCCTGAGCATGCCTCCTGAGTCCTGGGAAGGCATGGGGCTGCTTACCTCTACCTGAGGGGGCAGGGGGTCAGAACTGGGGGTCTCCTCCTCCACCTCCATCTTTGTCATCCTCGCAAACCTTTTATCATTACAAAACTTTTCCTTAAATGGCCCATCTCTTCCTTCCATCATGGACACAATGGTCTCCTGGTGTTCCACCCGAACCTTGGCCAGTTGGATCTCCGGATCCATGGATCCACGTCTCTGGCTATGTAAGCCCTCACGCTGCCTTCTCAGGCGCTTCACCTCCGCTCTGAGCTTGTACAGCTTGTCTCTTTCCCTATTCAGGACCTTAATCCCGGCCACCACTCGCTCCCGGATGGCCCCGGAACCTTCATCTTCACCAGGGGCAGAGAGATCACCAACCATGGGTTGTATAGGGGCAGGTATGTTACCTGATGGCCCAGGAGATGGCTGAGAGCTTCCAGCAGGAGAGGCCCTGCTGGCCTCCATGGCTTCCCCAGAAAGGAGCCAGGAGAGCTGGGAGAGAGTTCCTCACCACTCCCCTCTCACACGGATCACCTGCAGTAGCTCCAGAGAGACAGCCTCCTCCTGACACACCTGTGCTCCAATGATGGGTGGGGCACTATTCATCCCACTGACACCAATGATAGGGCACTGTTGATCTTTTATTAAAAGAATCAAGCAACCAATTTTATACAAAAGTAAAAAACAAAACCATAGTACAAAACTTCAACAGAAATCCAAGGAATACACATTAATGTTCAGAATATATACAATATATACATAATCCGTTACCAAAACTATTTACATAAAGCAGCAGAGAGGGCCTAAGAGGCACAACCCATCACCTATGTACGCAGCCATTTATCAAAAATTAATCCAAAAAATAATAATCTAGGGTGATAAGAGACAGACAGCCACACCCGGGAAAGAGACTCCTGGCAGTCAGGGAGGCTTGAAACCCCTCCACGCCTTCAACCAAGCCCCCTGACTCCGCTTGTCTCTCTCAAGTACCCGAATCTTCTCCACCTCATGCAGAATGTCATACACCACCACCTGAACAGGAAGGATTTTACGCCGAATGCTGACCTGACACCGTGCGTTCCAAGTGAAATAACGGACTACTAGGCTAACTAGAAAAAGTGTATCTAAACAAAAAACCCCACCAGTATTGAATGCTCCATACACCCACTCAGCATAACCCAGCCTGGAGAGGAAAGGGACACCGAGGGCCCGCCCCACCTGTTTGTACACCTCTATGTTAAAAGGGCAATGAAGCAGAAAATGGTCCATAGTCTCCTCCTCACCTGCACACTCCTCCCGAGGACAGCTACGATCCACCCCACTGCGGAATTTCAAATTGCCCCTAACATAGAGCCTCCCATGGAAGCACATCCAGGCCAGATCCCTGAATTTAGGAGGTACTCTGTCCAAATTAATAAGTCTTAACCCTGCCCTCAAAACCGGACCTGGGCAATCCCTTAAGGCCAGTGGGTCATGAAAGACTTCGCTCAAGATCTCTACCCCCCACTCTTCTCTGTTGAAACCATTACCAAGTCAAGTACATTTTTTCATCTTGGTTAGCTCAAATGCTTGCATAGATTTATGCCTCTGCATAGGCCAGTTGTTGTAAATTTCTTATCCAACACCGGCATACCCCCAGAGTCCCTCGACTGTAATTTGATTATCTGTAAGATCATGCGTGCATAAGAGCTCATTTACACTGTTTCAATGACTGTTTGCATATTGTTACATGTTTTTACCATTTCTACTTTCTTACAATAAACAGATTTTAAACAAAAAAAAAATATCTGCAGTTTGAGATCTAAGGCGCTGATGCCTCTGATTATTTGTCTAACTAGATTTGGGTTGAGATTTGGTGATGTACTGCTTACTGTTCTCCTTTGCCGGAGAGGAAGCTGTACCTGTGGACCTGCAGTACATGGATCTCCCAGCTTTTACTTCATCCATTCTATGGATCTGTATTCCTCTACCTCTCCTACTGCTTCTTGAATATTCCCCCACCAGTCATCATGGGCAGATCTGACATGCAAAGGATGCAAAGCCCTGCTCCCCTCCCAAAATGGCTGAGACACAGTACAGAGTAAGAAATGGTAAGCCATTACCAAGGAAAAGATCTACTGTAGGGAGACCACAGGAAGTACTAGTGAATAGCCCTCTGCTTGTCTTTTTTTGAGTGCTCTTTAAAGTGGAGCTTCACCCAAAAAGGGGAAGCTCCACTTGTCTGCCCCCCCCCCCCCCCACATTTGGCACCTTTTGGGGGTCCCATTTCTAGCATGGTCCTTCCCCTGCAGCCTTCCGGGACACTTCACAGGTCCCAGAAGGCTTTGCGCTTGCACAGTAGGATGGCGGTGGCAGCACCTGACTGAAGAATCGGCTCAGGTGAGGACATCACTGGAGCCCTGGATAGGGGTAAGTGCCCTAATATTAAAAGTCAGCAGCTACAGTATTTCTTCATACAAAATATGAATGTGAATGTCAAGCTGCATAAAGCTGTAAGATACCGCAGACATGCAACAGGAGATGATCAGAAACCGCAAACATGCTATAGGAATTGTTGGAGACTGGGTAGACAGTGATTACAAAAACAAGAAAAAACACAGGAGCTTCCAAGAGCAGCATCAAGTCCACACATGTATCTACAGATATAGGTAATGCTCACCTCTTTATATGGCTGAAATGGGAGTGGGGAAAGCCCGTCTCTGACTGCCCGCCTCAGGTTTTAAAGGGAAGCAGGGATTTCCGCTTATAATTCTAGTATGCCTTGGGGTTGAACAGGCTTAGGGGGGTGAGAGATGACAGAAAATGTGGGGTTTTTTTATGTTTTTTTTTCCTTTCCCATTCTCCTCCCCCCTCTTCCCCCCACCACCTCCCGCTTCTGAGGGGGGCTGGATAAGGTTTGCCATGGTTATCGTCCTTACCTTATGCTAGTGAGTTTAGTACATTTGAGTATGCGGGTGTCGTCTGATAGTGTATCCAACATGCCCATTTTTTGCTGAATTTTGATGGGGTATTGCATGAAATGTGGATTAGCTCTTCCAGTTCAGCGGCTTTGCGTATTCTGTGAAACCAACCTTTGATTGTTGGTATCTGAGAGAAACCCCAAAGTAGGGGGATACATTGTTTTGCTGCGTTAATCATGTGCATTGCCAGGAATTTGTGGTAGGAGTTATATGATAGGGGAGAGTGGCGAAGAAGGGAATGGGCTGGGGATAAGTCTAGCTCATATGAGGTTACCTGGGAAGTGATACTACATACTTCTTTCCAAAAGGTTTGTAGTGGGGCACAGGTCCACCAGATGTGTAATAGGGTGCTTTTATCTTAATGGCATCTCCAACACGTATCCGGAGTAGTAGGGTAAAGTCTGTTTAGCAGGGCTGGTGTGCGGTACCACCTAGATTGGATTTTATACCAGTTTTCTTGCGTGGTAACGTTCATTGAACCTTTGTGGACATTTAAAAAGATTCATTCCCAGTTCTCATCTGAAGAGTGAAAGGGAGAGATCTTCTTCCCAACGTGTGCAGCCATTGCTTGCACTGGGGCACATGTCTATGAAAAGGGGGTTGTGTGTGGTGGCTATAAGGTGCTGTTGAGGAGAGTTTCGGGTGCAGAGTCTTTCGAAGGGGGTTAGTTGTCTCAAGCATTGTGAGTCCTTGTCTAATGATTTTAGGTAGTGAGTAATCATCAAGTATGTCCAAGGGGGGATAGGCGGTTTATCCATTTGGTCGGGAAGGTGTGAGGCAGAGAGGAGTTTTCTTTTATGAAAGAATTGGTGGGTTCAGGTTTGATCTTGTGACCAGTTATCTGTGAGAAAGTCGTGGGACATCTCTGGGGGGAAGTCAGGGTTCAGTTTTACCGAGGTTAGTGGTCCTGGTATGGAGGATATGGTAGTTTGGGTGCACAACTTTCTGAAACAATGTAAAGTTGGTCCAATCAGTGGGTTTAGCCGGATTGCCACCAGGATGTGGCTTGGAATCATCCATGGTAGGGAGGCTAGAGGAAGGGTAATGAAAGATGCTTCTAAAGGGACCCAATCTTTATAGAGGGAATGTACATTCCAGTCTACAATTCTGGAGAGATGTGCACATTTGTATGGCAACAGGAAAAGTGTTACAACCAAAAAATCCCATGAAAGTTAGCAGAATGTTTTGCATATTGTTACATGTTTTTACCATTTCTACTTTCTTACAATAAACAGATTTTAAACAAAAAAAAAATATCTGCAGTTTGAGATCTAAGGCGCTGATGCCTCTGATTATTTGTCTAACTAGATTTGGGTTGAGATTTGGTGATGTACTGCTTACTGTTCTCCTTTGCCGGAGAGGAAGCTGTACCTGTGGACCTGCAGTACATGGATCTCCCAGCTTTTACTTCATCCATTCTATGGATCTGTATTCCTCTACCTCTCCTACTGCTTCTTGAATATTCCCCCACCAGTCATCATGGGCAGATCTGACATGCAAAGGATGCAAAGCCCTGCTCCCCTCCCAAAATGGCTGAGACACAGTACAGAGTAAGAAATGGTAAGCCATTACCAAGGAAAAGATCTACTGTAGGGAGACCACAGGAAGTACTAGTGAATAGCCCTCTGCTTGTCTTTTTTTGAGTGCTCTTTAAAGTGGAGCTTCACCCAAAAAGGGGAAGCTCCACTTGTCTGCCCCCCCCCCCACATTTGGCACCTTTTGGGGGTCCCATTTCTAGCATGGTCCTTCCCCTGCAGCCTTCCGGGACACTTCACAGGTCCCAGAAGGCTTTGCGCTTGCACAGTAGGATGGCGGTGGCAGCACCTGACTGAAGAATCGGCTCAGGTGAGGACATCACTGGAGCCCTGGATAGGGGTAAGTGCCCTAATATTAAAAGTCAGCAGCTACAGTATTTCTTCATACAAAATATGAATGTGAATGTCAAGCTGCATAAAGCTGTAAGATACCGCAGACATGCAACAGGAGATGATCAGAAACCGCAAACATGCTATAGGAATTGTTGGAGACTGGGTAGACAGTGATTACAAAAACAAGAAAAAACACAGGAGCTTCCAAGAGCAGCATCAAGTCCACACATGTATCTACAGATATAGGTAATGCTCACCTCTTTATATGGCTGAAATGGGAGTGGGGAAAGCCCGTCTCTGACTGCCCGCCTCAGGTTTTAAAGGGAAGCAGGGATTTCCGCTTATAATTCTAGTATGCCTTGGGGTTGAACAGGCTTAGGGGGGTGAGAGATGACAGAAAATGTGGGGTTTTTTTATGTTTTTTTTTCCTTTCCCATTCTCCTCCCCCCTCTTCCCCCCACCACCTCCCGCTTCTGAGGGGGGCTGGATAAGGTTTGCCATGGTTATCGTCCTTACCTTATGCTAGTGAGTTTAGTACATTTGAGTATGCGGGTGTCGTCTGATAGTGTATCCAACATGCCCATTTTTTGCTGAATTTTGATGGGGTATTGCATGAAATGTGGATTAGCTCTTCCAGTTCAGCGGCTTTGCGTATTCTGTGAAACCAACCTTTGATTGTTGGTATCTGAGAGAAACCCCAAAGTAGGGGGATACATTGTTTTGCTGCGTTAATCATGTGCATTGCCAGGAATTTGTGGTAGGAGTTATATGATAGGGGAGAGTGGCGAAGAAGGGAATGGGCTGGGGATAAGTCTAGCTCATATGAGGTTACCTGGGAAGTGATACTACATACTTCTTTCCAAAAGGTTTGTAGTGGGGCACAGGTCCACCAGATGTGTAATAGGGTGCTTTTATCTTAATGGCATCTCCAACACGTATCCGGAGTAGTAGGGTAAAGTCTGTTTAGCAGGGCTGGTGTGCGGTACCACCTAGATTGGATTTTATACCAGTTTTCTTGCGTGGTAACGTTCATTGAACCTTTGTGGACATTTAAAAAGATTCATTCCCAGTTCTCATCTGAAGAGTGAAAGGGAGAGATCTTCTTCCCAACGTGTGCAGCCATTGCTTGCACTGGGGCACATGTCTATGAAAAGGGGGTTGTGTGTGGTGGCTATAAGGTGCTGTTGAGGAGAGTTTCGGGTGCAGAGTCTTTCGAAGGGGGTTAGTTGTCTCAAGCATTGTGAGTCCTTGTCTAATGATTTTAGGTAGTGAGTAATCATCAAGTATGTCCAAGGGGGGATAGGCGGTTTATCCATTTGGTCGGGAAGGTGTGAGGCAGAGAGGAGTTTTCTTTTATGAAAGAATTGGTGGGTTCAGGTTTGATCTTGTGACCAGTTATCTGTGAGAAAGTCGTGGGACATCTCTGGGGGGAAGTCAGGGTTCAGTTTTACCGAGGTTAGTGGTCCTGGTATGGAGGATATGGTAGTTTGGGTGCACAACTTTCTGAAACAATGTAAAGTTGGTCCAATCAGTGGGTTTAGCCGGATTGCCACCAGGATGTGGCTTGGAATCATCCATGGTAGGGAGGCTAGAGGAAGGGTAATGAAAGATGCTTCTAAAGGGACCCAATCTTTATAGAGGGAATGTACATTCCAGTCTACAATTCTGGAGAGATGTGCACATTTGTATGGCAACAGGAAAAGTGTTACAATCAAAAAATCCCATGAAAGTTAGCAGAATGTTTTGCATATTGTTACATGTTTTTACCATTTCTACTTTCTTACAATAAACAGATTTTAAACAAAAAAAAAAATATCTGCAGTTTGAGATCTAAGGCGCTGATGCCTCTGATTATTTGTCTAACTAGATTTGGGTTGAGATTTGGTGATGTACTGCTTACTGTTCTCCTTTGCCGGAGAGGAAGCTGTACCTGTGGACCTGCAGTACATGGATCTCCCAGCTTTTACTTCATCCATTCTATGGATCTGTATTCCTCTACCTCTCCTACTGCTTCTTGAATATTCCCCCACCAGTCATCATGGGCAGATCTGACATGCAAAGGATGCAAAGCCCTGCTCCCCTCCCAAAATGGCTGAGACACAGTACAGAGTAAGAAATGGTAAGCCATTACCAAGGAAAAGATCTACTGTAGGGAGACCACAGGAAGTACTAGTGAATAGCCCTCTGCTTGTCTTTTTTTGAGTGCTCTTTAAAGTGGAGCTTCACCCAAAAAGGGGAAGCTCCACTTGTCTGCCCCCCCCCCCCACATTTGGCACCTTTTGGGGGTCCCATTTCTAGCATGGTCCTTCCCCTGCAGCCTTCCGGGACACTTCACAGGTCCCAGAAGGCTTTGCGCTTGCACAGTAGGATGGCGGTGGCAGCACCTGACTGAAGAATCGGCTCAGGTGAGGACATCACTGGAGCCCTGGATAGGGGTAAGTGCCCTAATATTAAAAGTCAGCAGCTACAGTATTTCTTCATACAAAATATGAATGTGAATGTCAAGCTGCATAAAGCTGTAAGATACCGCAGACATGCAACAGGAGATGATCAGAAACCGCAAACATGCTATAGGAATTGTTGGAGACTGGGTAGACAGTGATTACAAAAACAAGAAAAAACACAGGAGCTTCCAAGAGCAGCATCAAGTCCACACATGTATCTACAGATATAGGTAATGCTCACCTCTTTATATGGCTGAAATGGGAGTGGGGAAAGCCCGTCTCTGACTGCCCGCCTCAGGTTTTAAAGGGAAGCAGGGATTTCCGCTTATAATTCTAGTATGCCTTGGGGTTGAACAGGCTTAGGGGGGTGAGAGATGACAGAAAATGTGGGGTTTTTTTATGTTTTTTTTTCCTTTCCCATTCTCCTCCCCCCTCTTCCCCCCACCACCTCCCGCTTCTGAGGGGGGCTGGATAAGGTTTGCCATGGTTATCGTCCTTACCTTATGCTAGTGAGTTTAGTACATTTGAGTATGCGGGTGTCGTCTGATAGTGTATCCAACATGCCCATTTTTTGCTGAATTTTGATGGGGTATTGCATGAAATGTGGATTAGCTCTTCCAGTTCAGCGGCTTTGCGTATTCTGTGAAACCAACCTTTGATTGTTGGTATCTGAGAGAAACCCCAAAGTAGGGGGATACATTGTTTTGCTGCGTTAATCATGTGCATTGCCAGGAATTTGTGGTAGGAGTTATATGATAGGGGAGAGTGGCGAAGAAGGGAATGGGCTGGGGATAAGTCTAGCTCATATGAGGTTACCTGGGAAGTGATACTACATACTTCTTTCCAAAAGGTTTGTAGTGGGGCACAGGTCCACCAGATGTGTAATAGGGTGCTTTTATCTTAATGGCATCTCCAACACGTATCCGGAGTAGTAGGGTAAAGTCTGTTTAGCAGGGCTGGTGTGCGGTACCACCTAGATTGGATTTTATACCAGTTTTCTTGCGTGGTAACGTTCATTGAACCTTTGTGGACATTTAAAAAGATTCATTCCCAGTTCTCATCTGAAGAGTGAAAGGGAGAGATCTTCTTCCCAACGTGTGCAGCCATTGCTTGCACTGGGGCACATGTCTATGAAAAGGGGGTTGTGTGTGGTGGCTATAAGGTGCTGTTGAGGAGAGTTTCGGGTGCAGAGTCTTTCGAAGGGGGTTAGTTGTCTCAAGCATTGTGAGTCCTTGTCTAATGATTTTAGGTAGTGAGTAATCATCAAGTATGTCCAAGGGGGGATAGGCGGTTTATCCATTTGGTCGGGAAGGTGTGAGGCAGAGAGGAGTTTTCTTTTATGAAAGAATTGGTGGGTTCAGGTTTGATCTTGTGACCAGTTATCTGTGAGAAAGTCGTGGGACATCTCTGGGGGGAAGTCAGGGTTCAGTTTTACCGAGGTTAGTGGTCCTGGTATGGAGGATATGGTAGTTTGGGTGCACAACTTTCTGAAACAATGTAAAGTTGGTCCAATCAGTGGGTTTAGCCGGATTGCCACCAGGATGTGGCTTGGAATCATCCATGGTAGGGAGGCTAGAGGAAGGGTAATGAAAGATGCTTCTAAAGGGACCCAATCTTTATAGAGGGAATGTACATTCCAGTCTACAATTCTGGAGAGATGTGCACATTTGTATGGCAACAGGAAAAGTGTTACAACCAAAAAATCCCATGAAAGTTAGCAGAATGAGATAAAGACATCTGTGTCTGGACTTTATTTTGTGCATTTAGGAATAAGATGTCCTGTCCACAAGGCTGGATGGTTCAGAGGAACTCAATCCAAAGAAGCGTAAACTTATTTCAAAAGCCACTTTAATAAAACTTGAAAATACTTCAAGGATGTTCTGAGTGAACATCGCTCCATCTTCAGAAGTAAAGATGAGCTTGGGTTTGGTCCAAACGTGGAAGGAATAGAAAAGTAAAAATCTGGCACCAGCACATCTTGGCATACAAACACTTTTTTTATTTCATCCATCGAAACATAACACATTTCAGCCTCCTACATAGACCTTAGTCATTATGACTAAGGCCTTTGTAGAAGGGTTAAACACATTAATCTTTCCAGGAATTGATTCCATTTTATGTTTCGATGGATGAATTAAAGTAACAGTTTTTATTTTGAGATGTCCTGGTGCCAGACTTTTACTTTTCTATTCCTTCCACGTTTGGTCCAAACCCAAACTCATCTTTACTCCTGAAGAGGGGGTGATGTTCACTCTGAACCTCCTTGAAGTATTTTCAAGTTTTATTAAAGTGGCGTTGATAAGTTTACGTTTCTTTGGATTGAGTTCCTCTGATCCATCCAGCCTTGTGGACACAATCTTATTCCTAAATGTACAAAATATAACTGGATATTAATATTAATAGGTAACACCAGAGATTATTGATCCAGGGAAAATTCAATGGGCTCCTCGGATATCGGGAAGGAATTTTTTCCCCACTGGAGAAAATTGGACTATGCTTCATAGGGTTTTTTTCCCTTCCTCTGGAACAACTGTGGGTATAGGACTGTGTACATGGAGATTTTATTTTTTTTTTTTTCTGGTGGTCGAACTAGATAGACTGCTTTCAACCCGACTAGCCAAGTGACTTTGTAACTTATAAAGCACAAACACTGCATTATATTGATCTTCATGGCCATAATAGTGTGGCTTCCCATATGAGTGCATGAAGGTGACTGTAACTGATACATGTAGAAGCGATTATCACCTTATTTGTCAGCACTATTACCGTTATATGCGGAGAACACATGGTGTATGTGCTACTTCCCTTGAGCCTATTATAAGTGTAATATAAAGAGGTGTACTGTTACTTATCTATGGGGATACACGTGTGGACTTGCTGATGCTCTTAGAGGCACCCATGTTTTTTTTCTTGTATTTTAGTGACATTTAACCCCTTTGAGAGATTAACATAGTAGCTGCCTCTGAGCACTGTTTCCAGATAATATAATCCCAACACTGGATCGCCATGCTCCATCTACCTTTTAGGCCTAATGTACAAGGGACGCTGAGGCAACCTCTTCTGAACGATTTTTTTGACAGCTTGAAAAACGCCCGTTTAGCCGCGTTTGCATACTGCGTTCGCATCTAGGATCGTTTATTTAAGATAACATCATAAGACCCTCCCAAAGCACAAAAAAAACAGCTTTATTTAACTATTTCAGCCATTCTGTGAGACCAGAGTGAGTAGCAGCAGCTGAGAGAGCAGCAGTGTACCTCAATTTCGGTGATTTTACTATGGATCCCATAATGAGCAAATGTGAAGAAATGAAAAAAGCCAGATATTAAATTTCATGCAACTATGTTTGATCAAGTCGGGGGTCAAGCTCAATGGTGGGGTCATTTGGTTCAAATCTAACAACATATAGGTCAAATTCCAATTCTACTTTGGCTAACGGCAATGCTAGTGGTGTATTGGATTTGATCCTGGGCTTATTAGGGGTATATAAATGGTCTATGAAGCATTGCAAACAATTACAAGTTTTTTTTTTTTAAATTTAGTGGTTTTTTATCATTTGCTATCATTTCTAAGTTTTGTAATGTAAAAAAAATAGGGCACCTTCAAAAACGCTTCTAAACGAAAACGCGGCTAAACGCCGGTAGCGCATTTAGACGCGTTTGGCGTCTAAAACGTCGGAAACTTTGGCGTCTGAACTCATTTTATTGCCTTCAAAGAAAACGCGGGTGGATGAGAGAGCAGGCGGGTGAGAGAGTAGGCTGGCCGGGCAGCTGAGTGGCTCGGTGGGTGAGAGGGCGGCTGGCCAATTAGCGAGTCAGCGGGCAGGGGAGCAGAGAGATGACATAATCTCTCACCGCCCGCCCTGCAGTTCCACCCTCACTGTGCAGGCAGCCGCATGATTACATCATCTCTCTGCTGCCTGACTCTGGGATACAGCAAGAGACAATCTGCAACTTGTGGCAGGTGACGTAGCAAGTGACAGTCCGTAACTTGTGCCAGGTGACGTGGCAAATGACAATCCCCAACTTGTGACAGGTGACATGGCAAGTGACAGTCCTCAACTTGTGGCAAGTTACAGTCCGCAACTTGTGGCAGGTGAAGTGGCAAGTGACAGTCCTCAACTTGTGGCAGGTGACAGGGCAAGTGACAATCCGAAACTTGTGGCACGTGATGTGGCAAGGGACAATCTGCATCTCGTGGCAGGCATTGGTGGCAAGTGACAGTCCGCAACTTGTGCCAGGTGACGTGGCAAGTGACAGTCCGCAACTTGTGCCAGGTGACGTGGCAAGTGGCAGTCAGCAACTTGTGGCAGATGATGTGGCAAGTGACAGTCTGCAACTTGTGGCAAGTGACAGTCCGCAACTTGTGACAGGTGATGTGGCAAGTGACAATCCGCAACTTGTGGCAGGTGACGTGGCAAGTGACAATCCGCATCTGGTGGTAGGCAATGGTGGCAAATAACAATCCGCAACGTATGGCAGGTGATGTGGCAAGTGACAGTGCGCAACTTGTGGCAGGGGACGTAGTAAGTGACAGTCCGCAACTTGTGGCAGGTGACGTAATAAGTGACAGTCCGCAACTTGTGGCAGGTGACGTGGCAAGTGACAATCCGCATCTGGTGGCAGGCGACGATGGCAAGTGACGCTCTCGGGGCTCCCACTGATTCTGCATTATGGTGAGTTGAACCATGTAATAATAGAAATAATGTGCTTCAATCATCCTAACACCATAACACCCATGGTGGCGGGATGATTGAAGCGCCAACACCACTAATTTCCCCGATAAATTGCACGCAAAAACACATATTTTCTGGCAGTGCCCCTCCCGAGACTAGACTCTGGATCCGCCCCTGGCTAGAGATGACTGCAATTACAGCACCTCTGCTTTTGTTCTCCATGTAGCCTTCTTAAATTGACCTGTGCCAATTTTGATATTTCTCTTTAAAAAAGATTGGAGGAAAGAAAAACAAAAAAAAGAGAAGAGGAATGGAGTTGGGGAAAAAGGGAGGATGAAAAAAAATAAATGAAGCCTTCGACTACTAGAAGCCAGTTTATAGAATATTTTGTCAGCACAAAAACGGACCACTTTTTTCAAGGGCCTCGAGAGTTGCAATAGTAGGTCTTAGGAGAATTGGGAAATTTAGTTCTTTTGGCGCCTCTGTAATCAGTGGAGCAGTGTGTGATTGCTCTGGTCTGTTCTAAGTTTCACTGGCTGTGGGTTTGGCTGCTTCCCCTTGCCTTCTGGATAGTTCCGGAAAGTAGTGGGCTGGATGAAGCATATCAGCAGCTGAATTATTTTTATTAGTATTATTATTACAGGTAACTATATAGCACTGTCAATTTATGCAGCACTTTACAAATCATTTATGTTATCTCAGGGAATCCCTGGGGAAGGGTGCCCAGATGGTGGCTGGGAGTGAGCATAAATAGTCTGAAACCTGGAGCTGCCTTGTTTTTCTCCAGGAGGAGAAGTTCCCAGCCTGGAGGGCTGCTGCCTTCCCAATTAGTCCAGCTGACCCTTGCCAAGGAGCTCATTGAAGTCACAGCTATGCTAAAGCTGGGGAGCATATTTAATATGACCTTGCTAAAGAAGGGGGATTTTGCGTGGGATCCAGTCTGTAGAGTCCACAAGGGAAATGTTTGCCTGACACAGAAGGTAGGAATCCCAGTACACAAGAACTGGTGAGTACAGACCTGAGTGCAGGATCTGGGTGACTAAGGCTTGCCTGGCCTTGCCCATTGCTTATGGTGTTCCAGTGCTGTCCATTCCCTGAGCTGTTGTTGAGGCTGACTGTTATAAGAAGTAACTGCAGAGTGTTCTATTATTACTGCTCAACGTTCTGGAGTATCCAAAATCTCCCAGTACACCATCCAAGTTGTTGCAATAAATACAGAAAAAAGCAACCCCTAGACTGTTTCATTGAGCCAGAGGAGTGAATGTTGCTGTGGGCCTGGCTGCTGCTGCACTAGTGGGAAAAGAACCCGATACAACCCCTTTCGTGGGTGAGCGCTAAATACGCTTTAACCACTTGCCGACCAGCCGCCGCAGTTATACTGCGGCAGAATGGCACGGCTGGGCGAAACGATGTTACGTAACATCGCTTCGCCCAGTGGCCACTAGGGGGCTCACGCTCGCCCCCGAGCCGATGTGAGTGCCCGGCGGTCTCGATCACCGCCGGGCTCCCGCGATTGCCGCTGAGACACGGAGAACCCAGAACTGTGTGTGTAAACACACAGTTTCCTGTTCTCTGAGGGGAGAAGTGACAGATCGTCTGTTCATAGTATGAGTATGAACAGCAATCTGTTATCGTCCCTGCACAGTCCCCTCCCCCTTCAGTTAGAACACACACTAGGGAACACATTAACCCCTTCACTGCCCCCTAGTGTTAACTCCTTCACTGCCAGTGACATTTTTATAGTAATCAATGCATTTTTAATCGCGCTGATCGCTGTATTAATGCCAATGCTCCCAAAAATGTGTGTGGTGTGTGGTGTTTTTTAGCAAACTCCATGCGTGCTTTCATGTGTCTTGCACTGAGAGGCTTCCGTCGGGCCACTCTGCCATAAAGCCCCGCCTGGTGGAGGACTGCAGTGATGGTTTACTTTCTACAACTGTCTCCCATCTCCCGGCTGCATCTCTGGAGCTCAGCCACAGTGATCTTTGGGTTCTTCTTTACCTCTCTCACCAAGGCTCTTCTCCCCCGATAGCTCAGTTTGGCTGGACGGCCAGCTCTAGGAAGGGTTCTGGTCGTCCCAAACGTCTTCCATTTAAAGATCATGGAGGCCACTGTGCTCTTAGGAACCTTAAGTGCAGCAGAAATGTTTTTGTCACCTTGGCCAGATCTGTGCCTTGCCACAATTCTGTCTCTGAGCTCTTCAGGCAGTTCCTTTGACCTAATGATTCTCATTTGCTCTGACATGCACTGTGAGCTGTAAGGTATTGTATAGATAGGTGTGTGGCTTTCCTAATCAAGTCCAATCAGTATAATCAAACACAGCTGGACTCAAATGAAGGTGTAGAACCATCTCAAGGATAATCAGAAGAAATGGACAGCACCTGAGTTAAATATATGAGTGTCACAGCAAAGGGTCTGAATACTTAGGACCATGTGATATTTCAGTTTTTTTTTTTTAATAAATCTGCAAAAATGTCAACAATTCTGTGTTTTTCTGTCAATATGGGGTGCTGTGTGTACAATAATGAGGAACAAAAAATTAACTTAAATGATTTTAGCAAATGGCTGCAATATAACAAAGAGTGAAAAATTTAAGGGGGTCTGAATACTTTCCGTCCCCACTGTATTTATCAAGTGTCATGCATTGTAGTATTGACCTACCTACACATAGATTTTTTTTTTTGCTTTTTTGTCATTTTTAAATGTCCCACAGTTTACTCATTAGGGAGCCTGAAATGATGTGAGACATTTAGCTTGTTATTTAAACATCAGTATTATAAAATTCACAACACCCCGAAAGCAATCTCTGAATTTTATTTGTCCAATAAAGTTTTCATAAGCCCAGCGGAATGCATCATCAAATTTATATCATCGGTGTACTAGATGAATATTTTATTTCAAAGTTTGCTGTATCTTATCGCAAACGAATGAGACTTCCAGAGATTCCAAAACTTAGGAGGTACGTTGTGGTTGTGGCTATAAAATTGTGAATTTATTCCCCGGTAAAAGAAGAAAAAAAAAAAAAATCAGAGCATTAATATTGAATTCTTGTCCCGACAAATTTCTTTTGGCATTTTTGTTCCTTGAATTAATATAGAGTGACAAACACAAGTGCTGAACAATGTGGATAGTTGAAAATCAGTTTAGGTTTAGTGGTCCCATGGATCTCCATCCGATAAGAATCATGAGCTGCGCAGTATGATATTCAACTCTTCACCAAGTGATAGATCAGATAAAGGAAGCTGCTTTATGCACATTTCCATATCCGTTATCATTTCTTATAGCTGAAATCCAGGCTAAGCAAAACTGACTAAATACAAGAGACCTCAGTACTCATACCTTGGTGTGCTTTGTGTATTTCTTCCAGATCTGTGCAGTCATCCAGTATGAGACTTTCCCTCTGTGGAGGAGCTTCCTGTAATAAAGACCGCTCACTGCTGCTCTCTCTCCTTGTGCAGGGAGACTGGTCCTGTCTCCGCCCCCCTCCTGTCCTTTTCTGCAGGCAGCCTGTAGTGGGTGGAGCCTCCTGAGCCCCTCCCAAAGCTCTGCTCTCTGCACTGGCTATGTACGGCACAGTGATGATGTCACTGCTATTTTTACAACGTAAAATCTGAGTTTACAAAAGCATTTGGTGAACACAAAGTGGATTTCTGTCCTTTGTGGCTAGCGAGGAACAGATTACTGTAAAGCCTTTAACTACTTACTGGGCACTTTTTACCCCCTTCCTGCCCAGGCCAATTTTCAGCTTTCAGCGCTTTGTCAGCGCTGAATGACAATTGCGCGGTCATGCAACACTGTACACAAACAACATTTTTATAATTTTTTTGAGACAGATAGAGCTTTCTCTTGGTGGTATTTATTCACCACTGGGTTCTTTATTTTTTGCTAAAAAAATTTTAAAAGTCCGAAAATTTTAAAAAAAATCTTTTCTTAGTTTCTGTTAAAAAATGTCGTAAATAAGTAATTTTTCTTGTGCACTGATGAGGCTGCAGAGGGTGACAGAGAGAGAGGGGGTGACAGAGAGGGACAAAGGGGGTGACAGAGAGGGACAAAGGGGGTGACAGAGAGAGACAAAGGGGGTGACAGAGAGAGACAGAGGGGGGTGACAGAGAGAGACAAAGGGGGTGACAGAGAGAGGCAGGGGGGTGACAGAGAGAGACAGAGGGGGGGTGATAGAGAGAGACAGAGGGGGGTGACAGAGAGAGACAAAGGGGGGTGACAGAGAGAGACAGAGGGGGGTGAGAGAGAGACAGAGGGGGGTAACAGAGACAGAGGGGGGTGACAGAGAGAGACGGGGCGGTGACAGAGCGAGACAGAGGGGGTGACAGAGGGAGACAGAGGGGGGAAGGTGACAGAGAGAGATGGGGGGGTGACAGAGAGAGATAGGGGGGGTGACAGAGAGACAGAGAGAGACAAAGGGGGTGACAGAGAGAGACAAAGGGGGTGACAGAGAGAGACAGAGGGGGTAACAGAGAGAGAGGAGTGTGACAGAGACAGAGGAAGGGGGACAGAGAGAGAGGGGGGGTGAGAAAGACAGAGGGGTGACAGAGAGGGGTGATGGGGTGAGAGAGAGGGAGGTCAGAGAGAGAGGGGGTCAGAGAGAGGGGGGTGACAGAGAGACAGGGGGGGACAGAGGGGGTGACAGAGAGAGACAGAGGGGGGTGACAGAGAGAGAGGAGGAGACAGAGAGAGAGAGAGGGGGGTGACAGAGGGAGAACAGAGGGGGTGACAGAGGGGGGGACAGAGAGAGAGACAGAGGGGGGTGACAGAGAGAGACAGAGGGGGGTGACAGAGAGATACAGAGGGGGTGTGACAGAGAGAGACAGAGGGGGGTGACAGAGAGGGAGGGGGTGACAGAGAGAGACAAGGGGGGGTGACAGAGAGAGAGGGGGTGACAGAGAGAGACAGAGGGGGGTAACAGAGACAGAGGGGGGCGACAGAGAGAAAGGAGTGTGACAGAGACAGAGGAAGGGGGACAGAGAGAGAGGGGGGTGAGAAAGACAGAGGGGTGACAGAGATGGGTGATGGGGTGAGAGAGAGGGAGGTCAGAGAGAGGGGGGTGACAGAGAGACAGGGGGGGGGGAAACAGGGGGTGACAGAGAGAGACAGAGGAGGGTGACAGAGAGAGAGGAGGAGACAGAGAGAGAGAGAGGGGGTGACAGAGGGAGAACAGAGGGGATAACAGAGGGGGGGACAAAGAGAGAGACAGAAGGGGGTGACAGAGAGAGACAGAGGGGGGTGACAGAGAGATACAGAGGGGGTGTAACAGAGAGAGACAGAGGGGGGTGACAGAGAGGGACAAAGGGGGGGGGTGACAGAGAGAGAGGGGGTGACATACAGAGACAGAGGGGGGTGACAGAGAGAGACGGAGGGGGGTAACAGAGACAGAGGGGGGTGACAGAGCGAGACAGAGGGGGGGAGGGTGACAGAGAGAGACGGGGAGGTGAAGAGAGAGACAGAGGGGGGGTGACAGAGAAACAGAGAGAGACAGAGGGGGTGACAGAGAGAGAAAAGGGGGTGACAGTGAGAGACAAAGGGGGTGACAGAGAGAGACAGAGGGGGTGACAGAGAGAGAGGAGTGTGACAGAGACAGAGGAAGGGGGACAGAGAGAGAGGGGGGTGAGAAAGACAGAGGGGTGACAGAGATGGGTGATGGGGTGAGAGAGAGGGAGGTCAGAGAGAGGTAGGGGTCAGAGAGAGGGGGGTGACAGAGAGAGAGGGGGGTGACAGAGAGAGACAGAGGGGGGGGTGACAGAGAGAGACAGAGGGGGTGACAGAGATAGAGGGGGAGACAGAGACAGACAGAGGGGGGTGGCAGAGAGAGAGGGTGGTGACAGAGGGAGACAGAGGGGGGGTGACAGAGAGAGAGGGGGTGACAGAGAGAGAGACACAGGGGGGTGACAGAGAGAGACAGAGGGGGGGTGACAGAGAGACAGAGGGGGGGTGACAGAGAGACAGAGGGGGGTGACAGAGAGAGAGGGGGTGACAGAGAGAGAGGGGGTGACAGAGTGAGACAAAGGGGGGCACTATGTAGACCAGGTGATGTCATCCTGCCCACCCCTTGAGGCCTTTGCTGTCCCGCTCCTCGCACCAGCTGTCACCGGCCCCGCTAAACTGTGTACAGGTGCGAGCAGGGACGACCACCGGCGCTAGGATATGGACCGAGTTGGTAACATCCGATCCCTGATCTGGGGGGGGGGGGGGCACCTGCCCCCCCTTGCCCCTACCTGCGGACGCCCATGTATGCAGCCATTATAGCAGCAATAAAAAAGGGAGGCACACAAGAAGAACCTATAAAAGTGTTGCATTTGTAACCTTTCTTAGTACATTTGGCAAAAATATGATATTGTAAGACAGGCCGATGTCATAACTCTTTTTCCTTTTTCCTCCCAACACTCGCTGTACAAGAGGAATATATGAGCAACTGAGAAACGATCGCATCTGTTTGTTGCCTAGAGGGAAATGCTGACAACAAGGAATGCTGCACATTTGTGAGCATTCTGTAAACATTTGTAAATAACTGCCAACAGGCAACTCCACTACCTATACAAATTTTAATATTTCCCATTGGGCACAGTGATGCTAATTGTAGGTATAGGCAGATATAAAAGCACACAAAGTTGAACTCCATGCACAAAAACATTAATTCAAATACATTCCTTAAAGTGATTGTAAAATAATATTTTTTTTCTAATAACAAAGATGTTAACAAAGATCTCCTGTGGTTGTGGGTGTAATTGCCATCATCCCTTGTAAATCATAACAACGTGTATCCTCATTTTTGGGGATTTTTAAGACGATTCAGATATTATAAAAAAAATATATTTAATTTCATCACATTAAGCACAAAATATAAAAACAGTAAGCAATGTTTTAATGTTTAATGCAATATTTTCCAGCATATAGCAGAGTATTTTTAACAATTAGGTATATTTGAGATTAATTAAACTTTGGTATATTGAAAATGTGGTATTCCCCAGCTACTTGCTTATATGGGTTCCACCATAGTTGGTGAATTGGTGGATGGTTATTCGTAGGTGGGGGTATCCATTGGTGGATGGTTATCCGTAGATGTGGGTATCCATTGGTGGATGGTTATTCGTAGGTGGGGGTATCCATTGGTGGATGGTGGATGGCTATTCGTAGGTGGGGGTATCCATTGGTGGATGGTTATCCGTAGGTAGGGGTATCCATTGGTGGATGGTTATTCGTAGGTGGGGGTATTCATTGGTGGATGGTGGATGATTATTCGTAGGTGGGGGTATCCATTGGTGGATGGTTATTCGTAGGTGGGGGTATCCATTAGTGGATAGTGGATGGTTATTCGTAAGTGGGGGTATCCATTGGTGGATGGTTATTCATAGGTGGGGGTATCCATTGGTGGATGGTGGAAGGTTATTCGTAGGTGGGGATATCCATTGGTAGATGGTGGATGGTTATTCGTGGATGGTTATTCATAGGTGGGGGTATCCATTGGTGGATGGTTATTCGTAGGTGGGGATATCCATTGGTAGTTGGTGGATGGTTATTCGTAGGTGGGGGTATCCATTGGTGCATGGTTATCCGTAGGTAGGGGTATCCATTGGTGGATGGTTATTCGTAGGTGGGGGTATCCATTGGTGGATGGTTATTCGTAGGTGGGGGTATCCATTGGTGGATGGTGGATGATTATTCGTAGGTGGGGGTATCCATTAGTGGATGGTGGATGGTTATTCGTAAGTGGGGGTATCCATTGGTGGATGGTTATTCATAGGTGGGGGTATCCATTGGTGGATGGTGGATGGTTATTCGTAGGTGGGGGTATCCATTAGTGGATGGTGGATGGTTATTCGTAAGTGGGGGTATCCATTGGTGGATGGTGGATGGTTATTCATAGGTGGGGGTATCCATTGGTGGATTGTTATCCGTAGGTGGGGATATCCATTGGTGGATAGTGGATGGTTATTCGTAGATGGGGATATCCATTGGTAGATGGTGGATGGTTATTCGTAGGTGGGGGTATTCATTGGTGGATGGTTATTCGTAGGTGGGGGTATCCATTAGTGGATGGTTATTCGTAGGTGGGGGCATCCATTGGTGGATGGTTATTCGTAGGTGGGGGTATCCATTAGTGGATGGTTATTCGTAGGTGGGGGTATCCATTGGCGGATGGTTATCCGTAGGTTGGGGTGTCCAATACCCCCAATCCAATACACCTTTGGATACTACCACCTATGGATAACCATCCACCAACCAAATACTTGCTTATATGGGTTCCACCCTAGGTGGTGAATTGGTGGATGGTTATTCGTAGGTGGGGAGATATCCCTTGGTGGATAGTTATCTGTAGCTGGTGGTATCCACTGGATAACCTCCAGCTACAGATAACCATCCACTAATTCACCATCTATGGTAGAACCTATATAAGCAAGTAACTGGGGAATACCATTCAAATGCATCTTCAATATACCAAACTTTAATTCATCTTAAATATAACTAATTGCTGAAAATACTCTGCTATATGCTGGAAAAAAATTTGTGATGTTTAAAATGTGCTTGCCGTTTTTCTATTTTGTTCTTAATGTGATGAAATAAAACATATTTTTTTAATAATGTCTGAATTGCCTTAAAAATCCCCAAAAATGAGGATACACGTTGTTATAACAAACATGTTATACCTGCCTGCTCTGTGCAATGGTGTTGCACAGAGCAGCCTTAATCCTCTTCTTCTGGGGTCCCCCCACCAGTGCTCTGGTCCCCTCCTCTTCTCCATGTGCCCCAAGAGGAAGCCACTTTCTATGGTGGCACACTTGCGGGCCCGCTCCTGAGCCAGATTGTGTGTGTCTATTGACACACACAGTGTGGTCCAGCCCGTCCCCCCCCCCCCCCTTACAGGATCGGTCTTTATTACAGGGAGCTCCTGCACCCTGCAGTTTACATAATGGGGAATGCAGCAGGTAAAGTGAGACTCTCTGATAGTAGAAGTTGGTACTGGAAAAGACAGCAGTTCCCCACAGACAGCAGAAATATCCCACCATTGAAATCCTCTTCCAAGACTACTGTGGGTCTCTAAATCACAGACATTGGTTTTAGGATGACACTATGTCCTTAATTTTTTTTTACTTCTGTCAGGTGGAGGTCTAATTATAATGACAGTTGTGATTTATAAGTATCTGCTGATATATCATGGAAATGTCACCAAAATTGCTGAAAGGCAATTTCCATCTCCTTTTTTAATAAGGTTAAGTAATTGACAATGTCCTCAATCCCGTCTGTCAGCAATATCGGCTATACATCACTATGATGTGCCACCATCTTCCAGGAAATATAAGTATATGATTGAGGATAATCAAGTAAACACTGTCATTTAATATGGAAAATCAGCAGTTTCTCACATTTGGAGGAAAAAATAAACCAGGAAAGAAATAGTAGCTGGATGATTGATGGTTCACGGAAAAAGTCAACCTTTTAGAGAAATGTGATGTAGACGAAACATATTGATGTGGTGCCGAGTTGTTTCACGTAGGAGAAAAAAAGCTCTGTGGGCTGTTTGCCTTGTTCCTTGGCAGGAAATTAATATTTTAAAGTGAAACGCCAGTTTTGTTTAGAAAGCAACAAAGTTCTCCAAGTCAACTATAATGGACCCTAAAGTGTTACTAAACCCAGGACCCTGCATTCGCTATATCTGGTCTCCCACAGTACACAGAACATGGAAATGCAATTATATTAGTAAATATAAACTGCTAAATACCTTTTTCTCATCAGCAGTATATAGCAGTCTTGTGACTTCTATCAGTGTTTGGTTAAAGCTTGTAGGAGGAGTTCTCATTCTGCACTGACTGTCCTATCAGGCTGCAGGACCCCTGACCCTCTGTCTGGA
This sequence comes from Lithobates clamitans, assembly GCA_037952925.1. NCBI lineage: Eukaryota > Metazoa > Chordata > Amphibia > Anura > Ranidae > Lithobates > Lithobates clamitans. The sequence goes on from JBBGZY010001242.1 coordinate 1,187,021, forward strand.
CAGTGCTGATTGACCCTGTGCTGATCGCATGCACCCATACTTCCCAACATGTTGAGATGGGAATGAGGGACACCTACTAACAAATGTATGTAGGCATAGGACACGCCCCCTGCCACACCCCCTTAAAGGAGAATTAACCCCCAAAAAAAGGTTAATTTTTTTTTTTACCACTACTATTCCTTTATATTGGCTTTTAAAATGTACAAATGCAGCAATTTAGAAATTGGATGAAAAGTTTAGCACTGGGAAACACTTTTTGAAAGATAAAAAGTGCGTTTTATATACATCTATATAGATCAGACCAAAATGAGGGACAAATGAGGTGGAATGAGGGACAGAGGGACATTCCCTCCAAATTAGGGACAGTTGGGAGCTATGCATGCACCCTCTCAAACCAAAAAAAAACTCTCTAGCAATACACACCAAACTGAGCATGTGCAGCTTGTCCCCTAGCCTCTGTACTACCAGGAGATATATTGG